>CM060325.1:9259138-9266638 GCA_030674155.1 Stramonita haemastoma | reverse complement strand
TGTGAGCAGTTCCTTTGTAAGCTTTCAAACAAAAACCATGATAAAGTCTTGGAAAGTGAATGTACTGGCGTATCTCTGTCCACCAGCCCCCCCCCCCCCCCCCCCCCCCCCCCCTCTCTCTCTCTCTCTCTCTCTTCTCTCTCTCTCTCGTCCTACATTTTAGTTTACCTATCTCCACCTTTCTCTGTCTCTGTCTCTCTCTCTCTATCTATCAACCTATCTATCTATCTATCTATCTATCTATCTATCTATCTATCTATCTATCTATCTATCTATCTAATGTCCTAGTGTGCCCCCTCTCTCTTCTCCTAAAGGTCCAACTCCTCCTCCCCCCTTCTCCTCCACACAGCTCAAGTAGAGAGAGACAGACAGACAGAGAGACAGAGAGAGAGAGTAGGCGTCAAGGAAACTAACTGTCGCACCTGTTACCTCCACTACAACACACACCTGTGCTGGCGACAGTATAAGCCATCAAAGACGACATGAGTGGGTGGACGTTTAGACGTTCCCTGAGCCAGTGGAAATGCATAGAAGATGGCCTCACACTGTCAGCCACACAGACATTCCTGCATACTTTATGGCAGCCAGGCCTGCCACCAGTCTGCTTCCTTTTACGCAAGCTATCGAACAGGGGACCTGGGTTTACGTAGTTTCAGAAATGTGTCTATTGATCTGTTCAGCACAGGTGCATCCAATGGGGTGAAGGGATGCCGCCGTTGGTTGCAGTTCTTGCTTTTTGGGGGGAGCCAAGGTTACTCACTTTTCAGCGTGGTTGCTCCCGTGGATCGGAGACTAATTTTGTAGCCTTGACTTGAGTACAGTCGTAACCATTCTGTAGGGATAGCCTAGTGGTCAGAACATTGCACTCGCATTTTGACCATCCGGGTTCGAATCCCGGTCGAGGGGATTTTCCCCTTGGAGTTAACATCAGTGCTGACTCCACTCTCCCCAAAAGTCCTTTGGATGAGACTATAAACCGAGGCCCCGTGTGCGAACGCACGCAGAACATCGTGCGCACACGTTAAATCCTGTTCCGCTTTTCGTAAGAGTAGGCCATCGTGTGCCGGTGGGAACAGATGACATTTACAAAACTGCATACACACGGGGACTGGATGTAAAAAAATGCACAAGAGTGCTTATCCCATAATCCCCGATATAGAAGAATAAAATAAAATAAAATAGAAAGGAGACTTGTTAGAGATCAGGAAGGGAAGGGATCAAGAAAGAGCAGATTGGCTCCTTTTTGAGATGATGGCCCAGAGAAGCTGAAGTCTTTAATGTCTCATGTCCAGTCCGATTATCTATAGCCCTGCTGACCACAGACGCCATGTTAAGGTCTTGGACCTCTCGCATTTCCACTTTGACCATCAGTTGAAAGAGCACACAAACTTTGCTATGTCCACTAAATGGTTATACCATTGACACAGCAGCATAAGGGGAATGTGCTTATTTGGAAAACTGTGTATATATATATATATATATATATATATATATATATATATATATATGTGTGTGTGTGTGTGTGTGTGTGTGTGTGTGTGTGTGTGTGTGTGTGTGTGTGTATGTGTGTGATATACATATATATATATATATATATATCTGTGTGATATATATATATATATATATATATATATATATATATATATATATATATATATATATATATATATATATGCACACAAAATGGTGCCAGAATCCACATATCTAAAACTACCACTGCTTTTACAAACGGCATTCCAGCAGACCACTCTCTTAGCTCTTGTCCAACGCACCAGTTACCTACAGAGCAGTATCAGCATCAAAATGGCTTGAGGCTATGCATCACCTGGGACCTGTCTCACCTATCCATCCCACCCACAGCAAATTTGCTACAAAGGTAAACACGTTTGTCTGTCTGTGATCCAGCCACAGCAAGTACACTGGCATCACCTGCCAAAACTCACCACCTAACCTTAGCTGCAACCCCCCCCCCCCCCCCAACGGTCCACGGGACTACCGGATAGGTGAAGGTAAAGGGGTGGAGAAGAGTCGTCTGCACATTGGCATTGTCTTGACAGGAAGAAAATCCACCATTTTTATGAAACTTACCATCACAAAACTAGGTTTTGTAGCATGAATAAAACACTGATTAACAATCCGATCCTGTTGTTTATAGCCCTGCGGACCACAGTGGCCATCAAGGCTGTCACCTTGTAAAACTTGATGCTTGCAAGAATCGTTTCAACAGAAATGTTAAATCAAAACCAGTTGATGAGGCTCCTTGTGACCAGTAAAGTATAGTTGAGATAAGATCATCAGCATAGGTAAAAGGTAGGTAAAGGTGTCCCATAACCTATGTGGTCGTAGGGGAGCGAGGCGTCAGAGACCTCAGCTTCTCTAGGGGTCAGCATGTTGAGGATGACGCAAACGGTCACCCATCCAACTGGTAACCACGCTCAACGCTGCTTAACTTGATTTGGGGAAAGCAAGCGCAAGGCTCTGACCACTGAGCTATCCCGCCCCCAGTTTCAACATGGCACCATTTAAAAATGACATCTAACACCAACATAAAGAATAAAAGAATAACAACTCAAGCTAATCATCAAAATCATTCCTTTAGAGAAATTACTCTCCAGTTAATTGCAACATTCCCCCTGGGGATGCTGGGGATCCTCAAGTATATATATATATAGCATCCCCCCCACCTTCTGGAAATTCTGCGCTAAGAGTTTCCTCTTTTCGATCCCTCTCTTTGTCTCTGCCTTCTATCTTTTTGTCCTCTCCTTCTTATCTACTTTCTGTCTTCTCGGCCAATTGTCCTGCCTTTTTTTCCAGAAAGGCTTCAACGATAACATTTCTCTCTTATGCCGAAACTGGACACATTAGGCCTGGCTTGTCAGGCGCGTAATGGCAGTGCAATGTATTTTCCCTCATATAAGGGACAACAATGGCTGCTGTCCGGATGTTCGATGAAGAACAAGAACTTTATTAAAAATCGTTTTATAACTTCCAAAGTGTACATTTAAAAACCCACTTCAGATAAAGAAAAAACTCAGCAGTCTAAAAAAAAAATCTCTTTCCAATTAGTTTGATCACAGAACTTTTTTAAAGATAACCTCTAAAACTTACCTTTTAATTTTTTTTGCTGAAACAGCAAACTGACTTGTCATAAAAACCCACTTTTCACTTAATTTTTCATGACTATTGAAAGACTACCCCAAAGCCCGTCTTAATAAAAAACAAAAGTAAAAGAACAAACACAGTTGCATGAAAACAAAAACAAAATGATAAGAAAATAAAACACTTTCCAGTTAAGATTTAAAAAAAAAACTATGTTGAATAAAAACAAAAACAAAACAAAAAACAACTTCCATGTAATTTAATCACATAACTATTTAAAATTAGCCTCCAAAACTTACTTAAAGGATTTGAGTTAAAAAAAAACTAACTGGGTTATCCAAAAAAGAATGCTTTCCAGTTAACTTCACCATAACCATTTAAACTTACTTTTTAAAAAAACTTCCCTGAAACAACAAACTGAGTTGTCAAAATATAAAATAAACACTTTTAACTTAATTTTTCATATAGCCATTGAAAGATTATCTTCAAAACCCACCTAAAAAAGTAAAAGAACAAAGTTGCATAAAAACAAAACAGAAAATAAAAACAAACAAAACAAACGTTTTCTATGTAAAAGAACAAACTAAGTTGCATCAAAACAAAAACAAAAACAAAATAAAACGCTATTTTAATCACGTAACCATTTAAAGTTTAACCTCCAAAACTCTGGTGAAAGTATTTCATTTAAACTACAAACTGAGTTATCTTTTATAAAAAATATTTTAAAAAAATTAAAACCCAAAAGCCCCCATCACTTTCCAGTTAACTTCACCATCACAATTTTAAACACAACTTCTAAAACTTACCTCGCAAAAAAAAATCGTCCAGAAAAACAACAAACTCAAGAGCTTTCCCACAAGAAAACTTTAAACCACGTATGAAGACAAATCTCCCAGGGGAGCAATCCTTCAACACTATGTCTGTAGTGGGCCCCAACTGATGCAACGTTTGCACTGGAACTGGCGCGCGCGCACATTACCTCCCCTGTCTCATCACCTCCGCCTTACGCAAGTCAGCTGAAGAGATGGGAGGGAGGGAGGGAGGGAGGGAGAGGGTGCGTGAGAGTTGGGGGAGGAGGGGAGAGGAGGAGTGCAGCCGAAAGGGGATAAGGTAGTGGTGGGTGGAGAAGAAAGAGAATGAGGAGGGTGGGGGATGGAGGAGGCTTAATAGTTGGGATTTAGAAGCCGCCACCTTTGAAATTAAAAAAAGAATTGGAAGGAAGTGGGAGAGTGGATACGGGTGGCAATCAGGGGGCGAGAAAAAGGGGTGGCGGAAGGTGGGGGATGGGGAGAGAGGGAGAGGGAGAGAGAGAGAAGATTGGGGATAATGAGATGCAGAATCAAGGGAAGGAGGAGGGAGGGAGGAAAGGTAGAGAAGGGGGAGCTACACAGGCAAAAAGATGGGAGGGGGGAGGATGAAAACAAAACAATTGCCCAAAATGTTTCACAGAGAGAGAGAGAGAGACAGACAGACAGACAGACAGACAGACAGACAGACAGAGATGCAACTAAATTCTGTTCTTTTATATCGATGATAATGGGATAAGCACTTTTGTACTTTTTTATATCCTGTTCCCGTGTGTATGCAGTTTTGTAAAAGTCATCTATTCCCACCGGCACACAATGGCCTACTCTTACGAAAAGCGGAACAGGATTTAACGTGTGCGCAAGATGTTCTGCGTGCGTTCGCACACGGGGCCTCGGTTTATAGTCTGAGAGAGAGAGAGAGAGAGAGAGAGAGAGAGAGGAGAGGAGAGAGAGAGAGAGAGAGAGAGAGAGAGAGAGAGAGAGAGAGAGGAGAGAGAGAGAGAGAGAGAGAGAGAGAGAGAGAGAGAGAGAGGAGAGAGAAGAAAATGAATGAATGAATGAATGAATGAATGAATGAATGAATGAATGAATGATGAATGAATAATCTTTATTTTTCAAGGGTAACAGAGTAAGTAAGCATTACATACTTTTTTTCATCCGACCCTTGCCCTGATCAGGGAATAAAGCTAAGAAACCCCTCCCCTACCCCTACATACCAGCATCACCACCAGCAGCAGTTCAAACAATATTTTAAAAAAAGAAAACAGAATACATTCAACAAAACGCGTCATCCAATTGGATACACTGATAACTATTTAAACAAAAAATAATAACATAGCAAAAAACATTTTAAAAATAGCAAATATTCAGGACCATGAAACAGAAGGCATTACAAATATATAATGCGTGAGTGTGTGAGTGTGTGTGTGTGCGTGTGTGTGTGTGTGTGTGTGTGTGTGTGTGTGTGTGTGTGTTGTGTGTGTGTGTGTGTGTGTGTGTGTGTGGTGTGTGTGTGTGTGTGTGCTGTGGTGTGTGTGTGTGTGTGTGTGTGTGTGTGTGGTGTGTGTGTGTGTGTGTGTGTGTGTAAGCGGGAAAAACAAGCAAAGTAGGCATAAAAGGGGGGAAAAAACAGATTAAAAAACAACAACAACATAAAATCCTTTAAACACAAAAGACTATATGAAAACACATTTCAATATTCAAATGGTAAGAATACAGTTTAAATCCAACATAACAACCAAAATACTCCTCTCCATAATAAGTCTAGGATAGAATATCTGAAGGTGGAAGTTGGAGGGGAAAGGAGAGGGAAAGGAAGCAAAGAGAGAGAGAGAGAGAGAGAGAGAGAGAGAGAGAGAGAGAGAGAGAGAGAGAGAGAGAGAGAGAGAGAGAGAGAGAGAGAGAGAGAGAGAGAGAGAGAGAGAGAGAGAGAGAGAGAGAAGAGCATCACCAAATTAGAGAGAGAGAGAGAGAGAGAGAGAGAGAGAGAGAGAGAGAGAGAGAGAGAGAGAGAGAGAGAGAGAGAGAGAGAGAGAGAGAGAGAGAGAGAGAGAGAGAGAGAGATGCAACAAAAAACACCAACACAAAAGAAAAACTGTCGAGGCCCTGGTTCATTTGGCTGGAACAAAGGCGCGCGCGCCGCTTGTGGCACGAGTTCTGCCCCCTTACTCATTTGCATTCCTGATTGACGTGTGTGTGTGGACAAAATGAACCCCTACATCCCCCCCCCCCCTCTCTTTAGAAAAACAAAACAAATTGACAAGCTGGGGGTGTTTCGCTGTCGGCTTTACATAACGGTATTACGGCATCCCACTGCATAAATCGTGTGCCATCCTTGAAAATGTGCTGACTGCTGCAGTCTCTTCATGTGTGTGTGTGTGTGTGTGTGTGTGTGTGTGTGTGTGTGTGTGTGTGTGTGTGTGTGTGTGTGTGTGTGTTGTGTGTGTGTCTGTGTGTGTGTCGTGTCATGTGTTGTGTACATGTGTGTGTGACTTTGTAATGTGTGTGTGCGCGTACATGTGTGTTGTACATGTGTGTGTATGTGTGTGTGTGTGTGTGTGTGTGTGTGTGTGTGTGGTGTGTGTGTGTGTGTGTGTGTGTGTGTGTGTGGAAACTTTCAATCAAAGAATCGGTGGTTTAGAGGTAAGCAGCACTGGCAGGTTCGATCCCTGTTTGAACCTAAACTTTCCCCCATCCTCTAGACTTGAAGTGTTAGTATGGGTGCTAGTCTTCCAGATGTGATAATACACTAAAGCCTTGTGGAAAACATACATTTATTGCACGTGAAAGAACCCACGGCAACAAGAGAGTTGCTTCTTGCTAAATTCTAAAGAAAACCCTCAAAGGGAAACGTAAACGTACATAAATATTGAACAAACTTTTTTTTTATATAGATGTTCTCTCTCTCTTCTCTCTCTCTCTCTCTCTCTCTTCTCTCTCTCTCTCTCTCTCTCTCTCTCTCTCTCTCTCTCTCTCTCTTCTCTCTCTCTCTCTCTCTCTCTCTCTCTTCTCTGGTGATTTAAATGCTGAAAATGATGGTGATGGTGATGTAAGTGCTGAAGATGATGGTGATGTATAATGTAGAAGATGATGTTGATGGTGATGTAAATGCTGAAGATGATAGTGACGTAAATGTTGAAGATGTTGGTGATGTAAATGCTGAAGATGATGGTGAGGTAAATGCTGAAGATGATGTTGAAGGTGATGTAAATGCTGAATAGATGGTGATGGTAATGTAAATGTTGAAGATGATGGTGATGTAAATGCTGAAGATGATGTTGACGGTGATGTAAATGCTGAAGATATTGGTGATAGTGATGTAATTGTAGAAGGTGATGATTATGAATGATGATGTAGATGATAGAACCAATGAAGGAAGTGCTGATGGTTATGACGATGTAAATACTAATAATGATGATGGTAATGATGATGTGATCTTAGATGGTGACGATGGTTATGATGATGTGGATGTTAAAGGTGATGATAGTAACGATGGTGTAGGTGTTGAAAGTGATAGTGGTAACGGTGACTATAATGAAGAAGTTAAAGATGACGATGGAAACAGTGATGAAGAAGACGAGGATGATGATCATGA
>CM060325.1:9251638-9254138 GCA_030674155.1 Stramonita haemastoma | reverse complement strand
TAGCATACTCGGGGAAGATGGTCAGTTTTTCCTCCTCACGGAAAATGCCCATACCTGCCTGGTCACGAGCTAAGTTCTCGAAAACCACAGGAGGGGAGTATCTCAGCATCCTGTGCATCTCATCGGCAACCTGAACAGACAGGTAAACCAGTGGTGGTGGTGGTGGTGGTGGTGGTGGTGGTGGTGGTGGTGTGGTGGTGGTGGTGATGTTAGGCATTCTCCAGCTTAACACTGTGGGGGTCATCCAGAATGTGGGGAGGCTCTGTATAAACAACTGTAACTTACCTCTGCGCATGAAACCTAGCGCCACTCCCTCACAAACATGACAGACACACGAAAACAATGGCCCTCTGTCCCCAGTGCCTCTGGGACCACTAGTCCAGGTGGCGGGCAGACAGTAGATTGGGAAGAGGGTACTTAAATTATCTGAGTTTGGACAGTTCATTTCCCTGTGGGGATGTCAGGGATCTGTCAGTATAAACAGCATCCCCACCTTTCGGAAATTCTGTGCAAGGAAGTCCCTGTTTTTTATCCCTCTCTTTGTTTTTGCCTTGTTCCTTTTCTTTCTGTCACCACGTCCTTTTTGTCTATCTTTTACCTTCTTTGTCCATTCACCTGCATTTTTGTTCAGAAATACTTAAAAGATAACAATTCTCTCTCATGCCGAAGTCGGATACGCTGGGCCAGCCAGACTTATCAGGCGCTTAACGGCAGCGTTACGATTTTTTAGTATGACAGACAACAGTACTTGCTATGTGAGCGTTCGACAAAGAAAAAGTACAGGACATCATCAGAAACGGTTGCATAAGCTCTTGATTTTTGCTGCTTGGAATATGCAATCTCTCGAAAGATCGAAAAGTGGCCAACCAACCAGAACGAAGAACTGCTTTGGTGACACTGGAGCTCCAAAGATACAAACAAAGCTGGCATTGCTGCCCTTAACAAAACAAACTTTTTTTCAGAAAGTGGTCAACAAGGCAAAGCATGCAAGCAGAAACACACAGGCAAATCTGATGACAATGTGAAATCATTGCCACATGTAGGTCTGAATGGAAGCAAGCTGTTCACGAGGGAACAGAATATTAAAGAAAATGAAAGACAAAGCAGCGAAATGAAATAGCAAGTGACAATAAAGGCCAGAAACAGCAGTGCAGACTGTTCCATGGAGTGTCAAACTTCAAACTTCAAAAACACCTTATTATCTCACAGAGTAATTCAAGCAGGTACAAGCCATACATTAAAAAGGTAAACATAAAAAAATGATTAAATTACGTGTCCAGAACTCAGCCGCCTGTGTGCATCAGACTTGGGCTGGAGACCCCACATGAGGGTACAAAAGATGGATATGAAACAACCCTCCCCATACATCTCCCCTCAGCGATAGAATCCACTGCATGTGGACGGGACAGCTCAGTGGTCAGAGCACTCGCTTTCCCCAAGGTAAGGTTACGCAGCATTGAGCGTGGCTACCAACTGGCATGGTGACCCTTTGCGCGACTTGGCTTCAGTACAGTTACCCCAGTTCACCCAACTGTAAACGGGTACCTGCCCTCTTTAGGGTCAGGGAAGGTAAAGCAGCGAGGGAGAGGAGACGGGCGCTGCCCTCAACATGCTGGCCCCTAGAGAAGCTGAGGTCTCTGACGCCTCGCTTCCCTACGACCACATAAGTTATGGGGGCACCTTTACCTTTTAGTCCACTGCAAAAAAAAAATGTATACACATACATACATACATACATACATACATACATACATACATACATACATACATACATACATACATACATACATACATATATATATTTTTTTTATTCTTTTATATCGAGGATAATGGAATAAGCACTCATGTGCTTTTTACAGCAATTCCCTGTGTGTATGCAGTTTTGTAAATCTTGTCCTCTGTTCCCACCGGCACATGTATTATTTTTAACATCACCATCATCACTGTGTACAGACCCTAGTGACGGCGCCCAGAGAGGCCCCGGACTGCCGATGACTTTGAGGTAGGAGCCAGAGGGCCGGCGCCCATGCACCACGCTGCCGTCCTCCGCCAGATAGGCCTCCTTGAACCCCGGGGGGTAGGCCCCGCGATGGGTGGGCAGAGTCCTCAGGAACTCCCGATCTGCTTGGCTGCAGAGAAAACAAGAGAGGAGATGGGTTGTCTTTTCGTTTTTGATGACGCGAAGTGCAGAGGAATGGGATTGCTTGTGTTTTTGTTTTTGGTTTTGTTTTGCGGTTTTTCTTGTCTTGTTTCTTAGTGGACTAGATTCTCACTGTTTGTGGGATCATAGTGTACAGCATCGGATTTGATTTTGTGTTCTTCTTGTTCTTGTTCTTGTATTCTTCTTCTTCTTCTTCTTCTGGTTCTTTGCAGTTCCTCTTCTTCTTGTTTGCATTCTTCTTCTTCTTTTCAATTCATCATTATCATCACCATCATCATCATCATCATCATCATCATCATCATCTTCTTCTTCTTCTTCTTCTTCTTCTTCTTCTTCTTC
>CM060325.1:9241638-9246638 GCA_030674155.1 Stramonita haemastoma | reverse complement strand
AAAGCTGATAAGATGTGATGCAGCAGGAGATTTGCAACTCATCTCTGTTTATTCTCCTTAGCAATGGAATGGTCATTAAGATAATAAATAGCTGCCATGCTGCAACATTTTTATCAGAGTTTTAAAAAAATTACTACCCCTTTTATTCCCCTATTCTATTAAAGACTTCAAGTTCAACTAAATAGTTAAAGTTAAGATCCTCTTGAGTAGTTTAAAAGTGACTGTAGAGAAAAGTAACGTTCTTGTTTCCATGAAACAAGAGTATCTACTTGCAAGAAAACGTTGATTATATCATGGAAATCCACTATCCCGTTGTAAATGGTTACAATATCTGGAGATGTACAATTCAACTCAACTTAGTTTCACTATTGCATGAAGAAATTTAGTCTGTTGGATAAAAAAGAGCTGTTTTAGTAGTAATGCAGAGGCTGTATAAGTTTAATAACAATTCACTCCATCTTTTTTTTCTGAGATTGTGTTTCTCAGACACAACCAATGGTGCAATATGGCTAAAAGAGAAGCTGGGGGGCTATATAATGCCGCTGATCTCTGTGAAAAAGTCCAAGTGAGAAGACGTCAGAAGCTGTTGCAATTTGACAGACATATTCCAAATATGGTATCGTTTAAGGGGAAATGAAAAACCATCCAATCAGAGTAAATCTTGTAGTCAACTGTCCCCATCACTGGTAAAAGTTCAGAAAACAAGACTGCTAAAAAAAATCATCTGGGTCACCAATGTATAAGTGTCTTTTTCAGTTCGGGCTTGGTGATGTTTGGCTCAACCAAGATGTAATGGTGGTCTAGAGGTAACGCGCCTGCCTAGAAAGCGAAAATTCTGGGTTGGAGTGTGCGATGGTTCGAATCCTGTTTGGGCCCAAAACTTTTCCCTTATCCATTAGACCATGAGTGGTGATCTGGGTGTTAGTCTTTCGGATGAGATAATAAACGGAGGTCCTGTTGGTTACACATCATTATTTAGCGCACGCAAAAGAACCCACGGCAACAACTTATTTGCTCACTGATATGAATACCATTTTGATTATTTTCTTTTAAAAGAACACCTACATTTCGATATGGAGATGTATCATATTGCCCGCAATTTTAAGCGAAATACGCATCATTCAGATAATGATCTGATTAGTCCATAGTGTAATGAAATCAAAGAATACTAAAAGCATTTCTTGTTGTGCCGTCCATTTCGCAAAAATATTCAGAACAAGTATAATTCCCCGAAATTCTTTAGGGATTCAGACTCGTTTATATATAGTTATGGACGCTGTCAAAAACTGACAGTTGCCTGTATAAAGAGTGTAAAATTTGAGTAATTGTAAAGGTGATAACAATGTTTTGCTTCCTTTGTTTTTTGGTAGGTTGGTTAACATTTAGTCTGAAATTGTATACTCACACCCTTTCACACCAGGCATAGGTTTTTTTGTTGAACGAATTAATCGGATTTGTTTCCATATCTGTTTCTTCTCTCTCCCTTCCTCTCCACCCACTCTCTCTCTCTCCTCTCTCTCTCTCTCTCTCCTCTCTCTCTCTCTCTCTCTCTCTCTCTCTCTCTCTCTCTCTCTCCTCTCTCTCTCTCTCTCTCTCTCTCTCCACTCCCTTCCCCCCAAAAAAACAAAACAAAACGAAACGATACACTCAAATCACTTTAATTTTTTTGAAACTCCGAAACAACACAACACAAAACAACAACGAAGTAACAAAAACCAAACATACAAAAAAACGAAACAACGTTCAACATAAACTCATCAAAAACCACACAGCCACAGCGGACAGCTCTGCACTAAGCTTCAGGACAGCCAGGCGGGCAGGCGGTAAGTTAGCCGATGGTGTTGGCGTTGGG
The DNA here is from genome assembly GCA_030674155.1 of Stramonita haemastoma. NCBI lineage: Eukaryota > Metazoa > Mollusca > Gastropoda > Neogastropoda > Muricidae > Stramonita > Stramonita haemastoma. The sequence continues at coordinate 9,244,786 of CM060325.1, read as the reverse complement.
ACACACGGACAGACCGCTGGGCAGCTGGGGTCGGTTGTTCGTGTAGACGTACACCAGGAGGTCGTAGACCCTGCGGTCAACTCTCTGGAGGTGTTGTCTGGCCTCCATCTCCGTGCGACAGTACTTGTAGGCCCCGTAGCACCTGTAGGGAACGTGCAGTGATCACAGTACTGATGGTAAACATTGATTTTTTTATTTAATGATGTTTTTTATACAGCTTAAAGTCAGGGTAGATTTCTCTGCGTGAAATTCAGGCTGCTCTCCCTGGAAGAGCATGTCGCCCCAAGAACAGTGCCACCCCTTATATTTTTCTGCTCCTGTCTCCGACTGTATTTGTTTCCCTCTCAGAGTCGCTTTTGATGTTGACTAAGGTGAAGGTTTTCCCAAGAAAGAAATGTTACATAGAGCGTGATACTCCTTTTAGGTAGACATTGATAAACAGTGAGCATATATATGCTTTTCCAAACTTTTACAAATGTTCTTTTTCTGTTATATATTGTTTGTTTGTTGTTGGTGGGTTTTTTATAGTTGTACTGTCTCATCTTCTATGACGATTTTAGTCCTACTGTTCCCGTCATGCTCATTTCATTCTCTCTGCCCCTGCCTCATCCAGATTTGTTATGTCACTTTATCAGGATCAGAAATCCACAGGATGTCCATCAAAGTTTAGCTACCGCGGGGCCACCAGTCAGGTGGGCCCTGCATTTCTGCTGGGTCGCTTTGATGGTGTTCAGTGGTGCCTGTTCTGAGCTAACATACGCAGGAGACCACCTTCCAACCCCCCTTTTAACGACAGTGTTAGCTCAGTCAGGGAGCCAGACTGAGTGAGTCACTCACCAAAAAGCGGTGACCACCACAACATTCCTCCAAGGACCATCTCCCATGAACCTCCAACCCCAAAGGCTTTGACACAAACTCACCACAGACACAGACGTGTATGGAGAAACCGAATGTGAGGTCACCATGAGACCAGAGCAACTAGGGCCGCCGAATCAGAGACATTTTTTTGGTATTGCATGATAATCAACGGTGATGAGGATGATGTAACAACGCTGTCGTGGGAGTGCATGGGACAGGGATGTACTCTACGCTTCCTATAACAATACATCCGGGCATCAATCGTGCCCGAGAAATCCAGACACCTGCAGTGTTGGACAGGTAACTTGTTGAGCAACAATCTAAACATTGCATCTATAAAGTGGATGGAGCTGGACTGTATGGTTCCAGCCCTCCCAATGGACCCTCCTGCTCGTAACTCAAGGCTATAACCACTGCAGCATGGCGGCTGACCAATTTTTACGAAAGAAAAAATTTATTTGACTAATAAATTTATACCGTTGTCCAGCAAATAAAGTGTTTATACTCTAGGATGCTTAACAACAGATAACGAGACAGACATACAGACACACATAGACAGACAGACAGACAGAAAGATAGCCAGACACACAGACATAGACAGACAGACAGACAGACAGACAGACAGACAGAGACAGGCACAGAGAGGACCTTAATCATTGATGCAAACAAAGTGTGTACACACTTGTATACTTAACAACAGATAAAGAGACAGAGATACAGACAGACAGAAACAGGCACAGAGAGCTAAAGGACCTTACTCATTACAGACAGACATACTGACAGACACACAGAGACAAGCAGACATACAGACGGACAGACATACAGAGAGACATACAAAAATACATACAAACATAGACAAACAGAAAGACAGACACAGATAAACAGACAAACATACAAACAGACAAACAGACAGACACAGACAAGTTACAGAGAGGACCTTACTCATTCATGCCCCCAGGACTAGCTTGTTGGTTGACAATGAAGAAAGCCCCTGTGGCCTCTCCGAAATACTCAGCAGGGTTGGACATGGAGTAAGCGCTTGCTCTCCACAGCCCATTGGCCTTGGCGTATCTGAAAGCTTCGTTTTTCTGCACATACCGAAAGATGAAAGACAATCACACAGGGAAACATAAGAGAAATGGAACCTTGAAACAGTCATGTGGGAACAGAAAGGAAACAGCAGTTGTTGTGATTATTATATAGTCCCAGCGGAAGTGCTCCGATTTAGGGACTGTTGTAGACAGAAGCCAGGAAGTCACAAGGTCTCCCACTTCAGCGCCTCGGGCCACCCCAAAAATAGAACAGTTCTGTTTGAAGAAACAAGAGAGAACGGCCCGCGCAAGCACCGCAGTGCTGCAAGAGCTGAAGCTCTCATAAATACCGATGGTCAAGGAAACGGCAGGGACAGGTAAAGGTTTTTAAAAGAAGTAGCCCCTACATCAACCTTACACCTTTATAGTAATACTGGGACTAAATTTTTGTTTTAAAGAGCACATTGGTGCTTATTCCATTATCCTCGAAATAAAAGAATTTTAAAAAAATACACATTTAGTGTTTCGGCTCTTAACTTCTTACACAAGACCAAAGACAATAAATCTCTCTCTCTCCTCCCCCCCCCCTCTCTCTCTCCCTCTCCCCCCCCCCTCTCTCTCTCTCTCTCTCTCTTCCCCTCCCTCCCTCCCTCTCTCTCTCTCTCTCCCCCTCTCCCCCCTCTCCCTCCCCCCTCTCTCTCCCTCCCCCTCTCTCCCCCTCTCTCTTTCCCCCCTCCCCCTCTCCCCCCTCTCCCTCTCTCTCTCCCCTCCCTCCCTCCCTCTCTCTCCCCCTCCCCCTCTCTCTCCCTCCCTCCCCTCTCCCCTCCCATCTCCCCCCTCTCGCCTCTCTCTCCCTCCTCCCCCTCCCCCTCTCCCTCCCCCTCTCCCCCCCTCCCCCCCTCTCCCCCCCCCCCACACACACCACACCACCTACTCACCATGGTGGTCATGGTCTTGTCAAAGCCGTAGCCATCCACGACGTGGGCGAATTCGTGGACAGCGATGTTGTCGTGCCTGCGGTAGGGGTCATTGATGCACATGACGTTCTCCTCCAACACAAGCCCCAGGGATCCCCCGATCCCGGCCACAGTGTCCCATTTCCTCCCGTCGAAGGTACAGGTCACTGAACATCTTCCGTCACACCGCCCTGCAACGCAGAGGAGAGATTGGTTGTTTTGTTTGTTGTTTTGGTGGTTGTTGTGGTGGTGGTGGTGGTGTGTTGTTGTTGTTGTTGTTGTTGTTCTTCTTCTTCTTCTTCT
>CM060325.1:9224138-9229138 GCA_030674155.1 Stramonita haemastoma | reverse complement strand
AAGTATAATCTATGCCAATGTTTCATTATCTGACTTCCCCTTTGATTGTAAACAATTCCTCGCTCATCTACCAAAGATAGTGCAAGTTTTAAGAAAGCTTTTTGTCTGTATCACACAGGGTTTTTTTCAACTACCATTGCTGAAAAGGTTTTCAGTATTGCCAGAAACAAGTGAAAATGAATCAATTAAATGCGTTTTTGGTCTGCAGTATTCATGGGTTATAGTTAAACAGAAGAAAGAAACAAATGCAGTTACGTTTAAAATCTTCTTCTTCTTCTTCTTCTTCTTCCTCCTCCTCCTCCTCCTCCTCCTCCTCCTCCTCCTCCTCTCTTCTTCTTCTTCTTCTTCTTCTTCTTCTTCTTCTTCTTCTTCTTCTTCTTCTTCCTCCTCCTCCTCCTCCTCCTCCTCCTCCTCCCTCCTCCTCCTCCTTCTTCTTCTTCTTCTTCTTCTTCTTCTTCTTCTTCTTCCTCTTCTTCTTCTTCTTCGTCTTCTTCTTCTCCTCCTCCTCCTCCTCCTCCTCCTCCTCCTCCTCCTTCTCCTCCTCCTCCTCCTCCTTCTTCTCTCTTCTTCTTCTTCTTCTTCTTCTCCCCCCTCCTCCTCCTCCTCCTCCTCCTCCTCCTTCTCCTCCTCCTCCTCCTTCCTCTCTCCCTTCCTCTTCCTCCTCCTCCTTCTCTGCCTTTTGAAAACCCTGTAATCAGTCCCTCTTTCTCCTTCCCCACACACTCGGTCATAGCAAGGATGGAGCAACACAGAGAAAATGAACTCAAACCACAAACAATGGAAACCTGGGTCTTTGGCGCAAAAAAAAAAGGAACTTGCTCCTCAATTAGACACTGGGGTATGAGCCACCCTACATGCTAATCAAGATGTTCCCTTCCAAGTTCAACCCTGCCCCCTCTCCATACCACATAAAAATTTCCCCATAAAAAATTGGAAAAAGAGAAAGCAAAGGTCCAAATGAGGGCGACAAAACACACACGTGTGCACATGCATTTTTCCCTTATCCTCCATGCTCTCCTTCTCAAAGTGAGCTTGAAACAGATTTGTGGAAAGAAAGAAGATCTGGGTACATGGAACAAAAGTCCTTTGTTCTTTTTTTGTGGGGTGGGTGACTGGTGTTTAAGGGGTTAATTTTGGGGAGGATAAATATGTCAGACTGTCAAGCCCTATCAATGCTCTCCCTGTAGGATGTGGTTTACAGTGTTTATTCAGAAAAGAAACATGCACACACATCTATTTTGGAACAAGAAGAAGATAATAGCCTATAGCTATCTTATGGGATTTATGGGTGTCAATGGGTGTTTTTTGTTCCTGGAGGCCACTAGAGCTCCAACCTTCATCATTGGTGAGACTTTGCCCTTTGGCCATCCTTAAGGTAGCTATAGTTCAATTTGGGGGAGTTGTTTAGTATGACTTGGTGTTCAAGATCAATCTCAAAAGATTTTTTTAGAAGTTGAAGGGATGAATTTTTTATTTTTTTATTTATTCATTCTTTTATATCGGGATAACGGAATAAGCGCGCATGTCTCTTTTTACATCCAGTTCCCGTGCATCTTTTTTACATCCAGTCCCCGGGCGTATGCAGTTTTGTAAATGTGTCATCCGTTGTATGTATGTATATTCGTGCAAAGAATCAAATTCACACATTAAAGACAGGGCAAAGAAAGATGCAGAAAGGGTTATTCGAAATGGATTTTTTTTAATTAAGGGTAACTGTTTAAGCCAGAGGCTTCTTGTAACCAGGCCCTCATGCCAAAAAAAAAAGGGAAAACGAACATGAAGAAATGTGTAACATAAACACACAACAATGAAAGCTAACAAGAAACTGAATCACTAAGGTATTCATGCCATCAACTACTCTCATTACTCTCATTACAGAGAGAGACAGAGGCAGAGACAGACAGGCAGACAGACAGAACTGTGGGATAATTTGCTGGCACTTGTCAGCAAAATGCTCATGTCAGAATGCTCTCTTTCATCCACACTTCAAACTTTCCCCTGGTACGGTTCTTATATGATGTTTTTCTTCTCAGACCTGACGTATGATTCCCCTCCTCCCCATATACGGGCCCCTCTTCCTCCTCCCCTCCCTTCCTCTACTACACACCCCTTTATAACCCCCCCCCCCTTGTAAAGCCCCCACACCTCCCACCACCACATCCACAAAAAAGTTAACCTCACTGCTTTTTCAAAAACCCTCTTGTTTTTAGTGTGGGGTTGTTTTTTTAGATGTCTGATGATAATGGTATGGTTGGTTACAAATAACTGGATAGGTTTTTGTTCTAAACTCATTACCTTTTATGGTATTTTTCTCTTTCTTTCTTTCTTCCTTTCCCTCTTTCTTTCTTTCTTGTATGTGTAGTAGTAGTAGTAGTAGTAGCAGCAGCAGCAGCAGCAGCAGCAGCAGCAGCAGTATGTAGTAGTAGTAGTAGTAGTAGTAGTAGTAGTAGCAGAGTAGTAGTAGTAGTAGTAGTAGTAGTAGTAGTAGTAGTAGTAGTAGTAGTAGTAGTAGTAGTAGTAGTTTCATTCAACGTATTTTCATCACTGGGACATTACACGAAAACACGCTGTTAGACAATTAGCGCCTACGCACACACACACACATGCACGCGTGCGTGTGTACGTGTGTATGTGTGTACGCGCGCGCGCATGCCTGTGGGCGCGCGTGTGTGTGTGGGGTGTGTGTGTGTGTGTGTGTGTGTGTGTCTGTCTTCTGTCTGTCTCTCTGTCTGTCTCTCTGTCTGTCTGTCTGTCTGTGTCTACTAATGTTTGTCTGCATATCTGTTACGCATGTGTGTGTCTTGGGGGGGGGAGGGGTAAGTGTGCGGACGCGCGTGTGTGCGTTTGCGTGTGTATGTGTGTTCATGCATGTGCATGCAAGCAAGCGAGCAAGCGTACGTGCGCTTGTGCGTGTATCAGGGCTGGTATAAGTTCGCAAGACCGAGTGTTTGCGTGTATGTGTGTGCAACACAGAGCAGTTTTTGTTGTTTTCTTAAGATTCCAGTCATTGTTTCCGGTAAAGACATACAATTTGCTATTTCCTCTCCATTCCAAGATTCCGTTTTGTTGGGGAGGGGGGGGGGTTATTTTTTCGTTCATCAGGTAGAGATCCGAGGTTCACAAATAGTGAGATTTTTTCGTATGCAACAGTCCCCCCCCCCGCCCCCCCACCTTCGTGGATAGTGTCTAAACAGACACCTGTATGTGTGCAGGGTTTTTGTAGTTGGGGGGGGGGGGGGGGTATCATTCGCTCCTACCAGTACACAATGGCCTACTCTTTCGAAAGATGGAATGGGTTTCCAACGTGTGAGCAAGATGTTCTGCGTGCTTTCGTGTACGGTGCCTCGGTTTATAAGTCTCACCCGAATGAGTGACATTCAGTTCGATTTTTTTTCTCCTCAAACTGGGAAGAAAGAGCGAGGCTAGGAAATGAACCCAGAACCTCATGGTTTACTTGTTAGCAGGCGAATGTCTTAACCATACTGCCACCCATTTTTAATATGAAAATAGAGAGGTCATGAGAACGTGAGAAAGAAAGGGGGGGGGGAGAGAGAGAGAGAAGAAACTGGACATAATCTATAATAATGAAAGATAATTGTCTGTCTATCCTTGAACAGAACAAAAGTTGCTGAGATGGTTTATCGTCTGGATAGTCTTTATTCATGATGGTGGGTCAGTGGTTTAGGAATAACACACCTGTCTAGAAAGCGAGGAGTAGCAGGTTCGATTCCGTTTGAACCTCCCCCCCCCCTTTGAACCTCCCCCCCCCCTATCCATTTGACCATCAAGTGTTGGTCTGGATACTAGGATTTGGAATGAGACGCTGAGTCAAGATCCGTGCGTAATTCGCATTTAGTACACGTAAAATATCCCACAGCAACAGAGACATATCCTTTGCAAAACTGTTCCAAAAATGTCACTCTCATGAGAAAACAAATGCACTTACAAGCAGCAGTCCAGCGGTTAATGCAAGGATAACTGGGTAAAACCTGCAAATGAGGGTGAAGGCATGATTCTCGGCATACACATAATTTGGACCTTCCTCGACAATGCTGGCATGGGAAACACTATATTGGCCATCTGTTTCCGACTAAATTTGATACTTAAAGATATATAGCCCCTTTATAACATAACAAATGTAAACTTTCCACTAACCTACCCTGCCCCCTCCTCACCCTAACCTACCTCCCTCCCCTGTTCAAGGGGGTTTTTCATCTGGAGTTAACATCAGTGCAGCTCCATTCTCCCCAAAAGTCCTTCCGATGAGACTATAAATCAAGGCCCCGTGTGCGAACGCATGCAGAACATTTTGTGCACATGTTAGAACCTGTTTTGCTTTTTGAAAGAGTAGGCTATTGTGTGCTGGTGGGTACAGATGGCAAAATTTACAAAACCACGTAGACACGGGGACTGGATGTAAAAAAAAGCACATGAGTGCTTATTCCATTATCCTCAATATAAAAGAATAAGTTTGATAAATAGATTAATAAATAAACTACCTACCCATTCCCTTCCCTTATTTGTTCACCTCCTCCCTCCCCAAAACCTGCCCCCTCCCTCCCCTGACCTCTCTCACCCCTTACTACCCTCCCCATTCTATCTCCTCCTCACCCTAAGTTACCCCTACCTCCCCCCTCAATGGACCTCCCCACCCTGCCTCTCCTCTGTTATCACTTCCTCCTCTAACTGGCTTTGTCATACACATATAGTGTGTTTGCAAGTATAAACACATGGAAATAAGGTGCATATGCATGTAAGAGAATTCACAACGTGAGAAAATTGTCACTGCTAAAAATTTAAAAAAACCCAATAACTATAACAAAACAGTTAACCACACAGACAACCACACAGATGATAAAAAACCAACAACCCCCCCCCCTTACCCCATCCCCTTACCCCACCTTTCTCCCCTTACTTACCCTTCCTCACCTATCCTTATCTCTTCCCATACTTTCACTCCATCTTATGACAATTTTACCTCCCCTTCACAAACTATCATA
>CM060325.1:9214138-9216638 GCA_030674155.1 Stramonita haemastoma | reverse complement strand
GTATGGGTTGGGTGGGGACATTAAACGTGTCTTCAGGAAACTAGTCACAATCAACGAGTAATGTTCTGTTGTTGTTGTTGCTGCTGCTGCTGCTGCTGCTGCTGCTGCTGCTGCTGCCACCGCTGCTGCTGCTGCTGCTGCTGCTGCTGCTACTGCTGCTGCTGCTTCATTTTTGGTTAATATTTGTTTATGTCAAGAAGGTGCTGGGCTGGGAGGGTTTTCTCTGGTGAAAAAAGTTTGTTGAAGGTTGTGTGTTGCTATGATCTCGTTCAAGTTCTATTCAGGGTTTGTGAAGTATGGGGTGGGTGGGGATGCCAAACGTGTCTTCAGGAAATTAGTCACAGTCAGTGAGTGTTATAGTATTTCTTTCTTATTGATGTAGCAGTTTGGGTGTTTGTTGTAATGGGGTGGGGATTTGGAGAGTGTGTTGTTCGTGTTTGTGCAGTTTTAGGCTTGACTTACTTGACTTATGCCTATGAATTCTTTGAAGAACAAAGGGCTGCAACAACACTCCTCCAACGGACTCGGTTCTGGGAAATCCTCTTCAGCTCGGCCCACGCCATTCCGGCTGCCTTCGTCTCTGCTTCGATGCCTCTGGGCCAGGTTTGTTTTGGTCGACCTACTTTCCGCTTCCCTTGTGGGTTCCAATCAAGGGCCTGCCTGGTGACATCTGAAGCAGGCTTGCGGAGCGTATGGCTGATCCATCCCCATTTCCTTTTCTTGATGCTATTGTAAAGGGGGAGAGGTTAATGCTCAGTGTCAGGGAGAATCAGCAGGAAGAATAGGAAAAGCCCGACAGAAGTGTTTCATCGTGGATATAGAGAGATTTGTGTTTGTGTTTCTCTTCTCTTTTCTCTGTGCTCCCTTACAGGAAGGGATATGTAGTGCCTGGTCTTCTCCTGTGCTTGTTAACTCTGCAGGAAGTCTGTCCGCTGTTTTGTTGGTGCGACATGCACCATATACCCCAGGTCAAAATCTTTGTCAGTTAAAGCTGTAAGCCCTGTGCCAAAACCTACATTAAAATGTTGTTATACTATCATTTTTATATTGACATTGTCTTTTTTCATAACGAGATTCCAATATAACAAACTTTACTCTCCATCAAAGGAGAAAATAATCCTCTAAGGTCGGAATATGGCTGCCTACTTGACGAGATATGCCTACAAGCAAACCATCCATGCAAACGTTCCATCTAGGGTGCTCTAACCATCTGCAGTGGATTCCCAGGTGTGATGAGTGAGAGAGATGCATATTTTATCCTTGGGTAGCTAAGCTAGGGAATGTCCACCAACATCAATAGCATTATCATGCTTTACATTTGGTTGGCTATTTTCTCACCCCACCCAGGTGTAAAAGGGGTACCAACCTTGTGTTGGGGGTTAACCCTGCTATAGACTGGCGTCCTATCCAGGGGGGAGTCTATGACTCTCAGTCGCTTAACGCCACAGAAACCGGGATAAGCACGGCCTGATGAGCCTTAGGCTCGGGACAGACTTTAACCTTTTAACTGTCCAAGGAGGAAGAAAAAGAGGCAGACCAAAGGAGAGATAGGAGGACAACATCAGCGAATGGACAGGCCTAGAACTCAACAAAACCCTGAGAAAGACATAAGAAAGAGAGGAATGGAGGGAACTGGTTGTCAAGTCTTCAGGGGCGCCCCACGGTCGCCAGACTAAGGGATAGATAAATAGAAACATTCTTAAAGGTAAGGGTAGGGTTGTGATGCTTTCTTTTAGGGATGTAGTCATGCTAAATGGAATTCTCTCTTTTATATATATTTACAACGTAGTGTGTGTGTGTGTGTGTGTGTGTGTGTGTGTGTGTGTGTGTGTGTGTGTGTGTGTGTGTGTGTGTGTGTGTGTGTGTGTGTGTGTGTGTGTGTATTTTGTTTGTTTGTTTTTATTTTTGATTGTAATGTCCTTCACTACTTGGTGAATAGACACACACCGCATTTCTCTCTCTCATCTCTACTCTCTCTCTCTCTCTTCTCTCTCTCTCTCTCTCTCTCTCATCTCTTCTCTCTCTCTCTCAGATATATAATAAAACTACAGAAGAGATCTTACTGGGGAAGAATATAAACCTCCATAACTGATGTTGTGTGTGTGTGTGTGTGGTGTGTGTGTGTGTGTGTGTGTGGTGTGTGTGTGTGTGGTGTGTGTGTGTGTGTGTGTGTGTGGTTTTTTAAAGGCGCACATGGACAGGTGTGTGTGGATCAGTCTCTCACTCTCAATCACTCAATCAATCAACTAAAATCGTTGCTTAAAAAGATAGTAGATAAGCAGCCCAGTTTTTATTGGTCTTTCATTTTTTAACTACCCCTTATCTCATGGGCTATTGTCCGACGTTGTGACTTAGCGCGTTGTTGAGACATAGTGTATCAGAACAAGTAGGACCCACACAGGACATTTCATAAGTATGCACACCTTCACACACATAACAAAGGAGTAGACTGACAGACAGGCAGATAGACAGACAAGGACAGGTAGGCAGACAGACAGAA
>CM060325.1:9189138-9201638 GCA_030674155.1 Stramonita haemastoma | reverse complement strand
TCAAGGAGAGAGAGAGAGAGAGAGAGAGAGAGAGAGAGAGAGAGAGAGAGAGAGAGAGAGAGAGAGAGAGAGAGAGAGAGAGAGAGAGAGAGAGATATGGTGATATATATATATATATATATATATACATATACATATAATATATATATATATTATATATATATCCAACAAGATGAGTCTGGTTCATCATTTTTGATGCATCAAGTGAAATTGAAGGCGAACTTTGAAGGTTGTCAATGATTGGTGCTGTTTAGTTGAATCGGGAAGGGAGTTCCACAGCACAGGGCCTGAGTATAGTAAACTAGACTTGAACAAGTCTATTCTTGGGATTGGGACACTTGGCTTTTCAGTATTTCTGGAATGATTCATTGGGAACTTATCTTTTAAGGATGTGGGGACATCTCCTGCCATTATTTTAAACATCAGTATGCCTTTGTTATATTTCAGTCTTTGTTGTAGGGGGAGGATACCTAACTGAGTGTAATCCACTTCAAGTAAGGTTGTTTTCTTCAGAAGGATAAGTTTGAGAGCGCGTTTATATAGGCTTAATAACGGTTTCATAGTGTTTGCACTGGCAGAATCCCAGAGGGTTGAAGCATAGTCTATTGAGGATTGTATATAAGCTTGAAAAAATAATTTTTTTGAATGGTAGTCAAGAAAGTGTTTAATTTTAGTTTACTGGTATACTCTTTGGGACAAGTATTTGCATAGATGAGATATGTGGTAGAACCAGCTGAGGTTTTCATCGATTGTTATTCCTAGAACTTTGTGATGAGAGGTTTGTTCGATTGCTTCCTTTCTTATGTGGATTGGAAACTGTTTATGAGGTAGATTTTGTCGCTTTTGTCTGGTGGTGATCAGCATGCATTTTGTTTTTTGGGGGTGAATAGACATGTGGTTCAGTTCTGTCCATTTGACAAGATCATTGCAGCTTTGTTGTAATGTAGTTGCAAGAGAGTCAATGTCGTTATGGCTCGTATGTATGGTTGTGTCATCAGCAAATAGTTCACATTTGGATGCAATATGAAGAGGAAGGTCATTTATGTATAAGGAAAAGAGAATTGGTCCTAGTATTGATCCCTGTGGTATTCCATAATGAATGGGTTTTAGATTGGATGTGGATGTAGTTGTTGAGACACACTATTGTCTGCTTTTAAGATAAGAAGCAAGTAGTTCTAGACTATTTGATGATAGATTATACAGGTCTAGCTTTCTGATGAGAAGTGTGTGGTCAATTGTATCAAATGCTTTTTTGAAATCTACAAATAATACTCCACAAAATTTATTTTCATTAATGTTTGATAGCCAATTGTCTATGAAACTAGTCAGTGCAGTATGGCACGAGTGATTTTGTCTGAATCCTGACTGATTAGGGTGTAGTAAGTTGTTAGTGTCTATATGATGGACTAAGTGTTTATTTATATGTTTTTCCAGGGGTTTTGAAAGGAGGGATATAATGGAGATTGGCCTATAGTTTGAAGGATCTGAAGTGTCACCAGATTTGTAGATGGGGATCACTTTAGCAGTTTTGAAGGCATTGGGGAGACAGAGAGAGAGAGAGAGACAGAGAGACAGAGAGACAGAGAGAGAACAACAGCAAAAAAAGCATGCAGAGGAAGAGAGGGATAAACCATGTCGTCAGGGGATAAACCAGAGTTTATAAAAGAAGAAGTTTATATCTTTTGAGTAACTAGTGAAATCATTTTTTTTTCTTACATTTCATCATTCCCCCAGTGCCCTACTCCCATCCCCATTATTCACCCCATATAAAATTGATTTTTACCTGTCTTTTGCTACACATCATTGTTAGTTCCATTAGGTTATGCAGCTATATACACTGTATGTGTATCCTTACGTGACTTAGAAATCAGTTTTTTTTTTCTTTCTTCTTACATTTCACCCTTCCCCCTATTGAGTGCCCACTCCCCCTTATTCCTATTTATCCCTAATTAATCTTCACCATTTCCGGTTTTTAGACACATTATCACATTTCCAACAAAATCAACACAAACAGATGCATTCAAGACACAACATGTGGCCCTCGAAGGAAGGCCTACGAATCTGCCAATTAAATATAAATCACGCAGTTAATAAAATTGAAGACATATCAACACTTATTAGAAACCATGGCAAACCATTTCACATACTAGGGCTATCTGAATCAAGACTTTCAAAACAAATAGTAGACAGTGATTTATATATCCCAGGATATAAAATCATACGAAAGGATCCACAAAAGCAAAAAGAAACAGGAATCCTCATATACATTAGTGAATCTATAACCTTCAAGCGTCTCATCCATCTAGAACATTATGATGTAGAATCTGTCTGGCTTGAAGTCTCCATGAAAGGTTCACCACCTATAGCAGTGGGATTCTGCTATAGGAATCCAGCAGAAAGAAAAAATTGGATAGACAAGTTTGATGCAATGATGAACGTAGTCCTATTAGAATCCAGGGAAGTGATACTCCTAGGTGATTTTAATATCGATGTAACAAAAGTAAATAACGCATGGATGCAAATTACTAATTCATTCAACCTTCACCAACTAGTTAGTTTACCCACGAGAGTTACGCCAAATTCAAGCACAATAATTGACCACATCTACGTATCAAATCCTAAAAACATCATAGAAATATGTGTCCCTGTCTATAACTGCAGCGATCACTACCCTGTCTGTACTACTTGGTCAAAAAAAGGAACAAAAATTCCCAAACCTGGCCATAAAACCTTAACATATCGTTCTTTTGCAAAATTCAATGAACAGCTTTTCCTTCTTGAACTAAGTAACTCTATGCTCTCAGAAACATTCAACATTACTGATCCAGACTTGGCTATCGATTTTTGGATAAAAACTTTCACTGAAATTTACAATAAACATGCTCCACTAAAAACCAGAAGGGTCAAACATGCCCCCAAACCGCCTTGGCTTACAAAAGAACTAGAGGAGGCATGCTATCTTAGAGATCTCTTAAAAAAGCATAAATATCATGAAGAGTCAAAAAGATTACGAAACGCCATAAACTCACAGAAACGTCAAGAAAAAAAGAAATATTTCCAAGATTTACTATCTTCAAAACAAAACTCAAAAATTATTTGGAAGGCCACAAATCAAATAACAAACAAACAATCATCTTCCAAATCAAATGTAATCAAAGATGTTACTGCTGAACAACTCAACAATCACTTCATAAACGTTTCTACTAACGTTGTTAGCAATGATGATTCAAAATCCAATAACCTAAACACACTAAAACACTACTGCCAAGAAAAGCATATTCCTTCAAAACTCCACATACCATTTATTTCTATTTTTGAGGTCTATAGTTATCTGATTCACCTCAAACAATCCAGGACAAGAGGCCTCGATGGAATAGACAGCAGAATTCTAAAACTGTCAGCTCCAGTTATCACTGAGACGACAGAGAGAGAGAGAGAGAGAGAGAGAGAGAGAGAGAGAGAGAGAGAGAGAGAGACAGAGAGACAGAGAGACAGAGAGACAGAGAGAGAGAGAGGAGAACAACAGCAAAAAAAGCATGCAGAGGAAGAGAGGGATAAACCATATCGTCAGGGGAATAAACCATGTCGTCAGGGGATAAACCATGTCGTCAGGGGATAAACCATAACGTCACGGGGATAAACCATAACGTCACGGGGATAAACCATAACGTCACGGGGATAAACCATAACGTCAGGGGGATAAACCATACCATCAGGGATAAACCATATCATCAGTGGATAAACCATGTCGTCAGGGGATAAACCATAACGTCACGGGGATAAACCATAACGTCAGGGGGATAAACCATATCATCAGGGGATAAACCATATCATCAGTGGATAAACCATGTCGTCAGGGGATAAACCATAACGTCACGGGGATAAACCATAACGTCAGGGGGATAAACCATATCATCAGGGGATAAACCATATCATCAGTGGATAAACCATGTCGTCAGGGGATTAAACCATAACGTCAGGGGGGTAAACCATAACGTCAGGGGATAAACCATATCATCAGGGGATAAACCATATCATCAGGGGATAAACCATGTCGTCAGGGGATAAACCATAACGTCACGGGGATAAACCATAACGTCAGGGGGATAAACCATACCATCAGGGGAGAAACCATATCATCAGGGGATAAACCATGTCGTCAGGGGATAAACCATAACGTCACGGGGATAAACCATAACGCCAGGGGGTAAACCATAACGTCAGGGGATAAACCATATCATCAGGGGATAAACCATGTCGTCAGGGGATAAACCATGTCGTCAGGGGATAAACCATAACGTCACGGGGATAAACCATAACGTCAGGGGGGTAAACCATAACGTCAGGGGATAAACCATATCATCAGGGGATAAACCATATCATCAGTGGATAAACCATGTCGTCAGGGGATAAACCATAACGTCACGGGGATAAACCATAACGTCAGGGGGATAAACCATATAGTCAGGGGTTAAACCATATCGTAAAGGGGGGGGGGGGGAAACCATATCGTCAGGGGAATAAACCATATCGTCATGGGGATAAACCATATTGTCATGGGGATAAACCGTATTGTCATGGGGATAAACCGTATTGTCATGGGGATAAACCGTATTGTCATGGGGATAAACCGTATTGTCAGGGGGGTAAACCATATTGTCAAGGGGGTAAACCGTATTGTCAAGGGGGTAAACCGTATTGTCAAGGGGGTAAACCGTATTGTCATGGGAAAAACATCTTTATCATTATCACTAAACACCCAGACAGCAACCATTACTGTTTGCCCTTAGGAGCGAAAATGCGTTGCGCTGCCGTTAAGCGCCTGACACGTCAGACCCAGCACACTTCAGCATGATTCTTTTGTTTTGTTTTGTTTTGTTTTGTTTGCTGATTAGTCTGTTTACTGTTCTGTTTGTCACCTTGTTTGAATGGTTTGTACCGTTGCTTTGTTTGTTTTGCTCTTTCGTTTGCTTGTTGCATTTTTTTTGGTTTTGCTATGTTGTCGTTGTTTCTGCTTGTTTGTATGTTCGTTTACTTACTACCCTCTTCGTTTGTTCTGTGCTGTTTGTTTTGGCTTCTTTGTTTGTTGTTGTTTGTGTTTGTGTCTTCTTGTTTTTGTTTTTGCTTTGTTGTAAGCTGTTTATATTTCTTTTTAAGAAGTTGCTGTTTGGCCCACAGAGACAGACAGACAGACAGACAGACAGGCAGAGAGAGAGAATGAATGAATGAATGAATGAATGAATGAATGAATGAATGAATGAATGAATGAATGAATGAATGAATAATCTTTATTTTTCAAGGGTAACAGAGTAAGTAAGCATTACATACTTTTTTTCATCCGGCCCTTGCCCTGATCAGGGAATAAAGCTAAGAAACCCCCTCCCTACCCCTACATACCAGCATCACTACCAGCAGCAGTTCAAAACAATATTTTAAAAAAAGAAAACAGAATACATTCAACAAAACGCGTCATCCCAACTGGATACACTGATAATTATTTAAACAAAAAAATAACATAGCAAAAAAAAATTTTTTAATAGCAAATATTCAGGACCATGAAACAGATGGCATTACAAATATATAATGCGTGAGTGTGTGAGTGTGTGTGTGTGTGTGTGCGTATGTGCGTGTGTGTGTGTGTGTGTGTGTGTGTGTGTGTGTGTGTGTGTGTGTGTGTGTGTGTGTGCGTGCGTGTGTGTGTGTGTAAGCGGGAAAAACAAGCAAAGTAGGCATAAAAGGGGGGAAAAAACAGATTAAAAAACAACAACAACATAAAATCCTTTAAACACAAAAGACTATATGAAAACACATTTCAATATTCAAATGGTAAGAATACAGTTTGAATCCAACATAACAACCAAAATACTCCTCTCCATAATAAGTGTAGGATAGAATATCTGAAGGTGGAAGTTGGAGGGGAAAGGAGAGGGAAAGAAAGCAAAAGAGAGAGAGAGAGAGAGAGAGAGAGAGAGAGAGAGAGAGAGAGAGAGAGAGAGAGAGAGAGGAGAGAGAGAGAGAGAGAGAGAGAGAGAGAGAGAGAGACAGAGAGAGAGAGAGAGAGAGAGAGAGAGAAGAGAGAGAGAGAGAGAGAGAGAGAGAGAGAGAGAGAGCATCGCCAAATTATATCGTCATCAAAACAAACCAGTCAAAAAATATTTTTAAAAATTCACATTTCCATAAGAATAACTATCATCAATGAAACCTAAAAACTCACAATTTGACCAAATCTAACAAGGAAAGGAAAACCCAGAGAGAGAGAGAGAGAGAGAGAGAGAGAGAGAGAGAGAGAGAGAGAGAGAGAGAGAGAGAGAGAGAGAGAGAGAGAGAGACAGACAGACAGACAGACAGACAGACAGACAGACAGACAGACAGACAGACAGACAGACAGACAGACAGAGAGAGTCAGAGAGAGAGAGAGAGAGAGAAAAGAGAGAGAGAAAAGAGAGAGAGAGAGAGAGAGAGAGAGAGAGAGAGAGAGAGAGAGAGAGAGAGAGAGAGAGAGAGAGAGCATCTTCAAATTACATCAAAACAATCTAGTCAATATTTCAAAACACTCTCACTTCTGTAAAAAAAATAATTATCATCAATTATCTATAAACTCATAATGTAGCCAATCCTTACAAGGAAAAGAAAACCCCAAAAGGCAAACAACAATCAAAAGAGCAAGATTGTATACAAAATATTTTTAAAAATCAAGTTGGAGCGAAACAACATGTAAGGTTATAAATACAAACAAGTTTTTAAATCAAACTCTATACATTAAAAAATAATATATATATATATATATATATATATATATATATATATATATATATATATATATATATACTCATGAAGATGAAAAAATAGCAAATAATCAGGACTAGAAAGAAGAGAGAGAGAGAGAGAGAGAGAGAGAGAGAGAGAGAGAGAGAGAGGAGAGAGAGAGAGAGAGAGAGAGAGAGAGAGAGAGAGAGAGAGAGAGAGAGAGAGAGAGAGAGAGAGCGTCATCAAATTGCATCGTCATCAAGACAAACCAATCAACGAAATGTTTCAAAACACCCACAAAAACACTTCTGTCAACAAATTATCATCGATGAAACCTATAAGCTCACAAAACATTCATATGAAAATTAATATATTCTGTGTGTGTAAGTGTGTGTGTGTGTGTGCGCGTGTGTGCGTGCGTGGTGTGTACATGCTTGTGTGTGTGTGTGTGTGGTGTGTGTGTGTGTGTGTGTGTGTGTGTGTGTGTGTGTGTGTGTGTGTGGTGTGTGTGCTGCATGTGTGTGCGTATATGCCGTGTGTGTGTGTGGTGTGTGTGGTGTGTGTGTGTGTGGTGTGTGTGTGGTGTGTGTGGTGTGTGTGTGTGTGTGTATGTGTGAGTGTGGTGAGGGGGGGAGAAACAAGTAAAGAAGGCATAGTAGGAAATAACATGGATAAAAAAAAATAATAATAAATAAAAAAACTATTTAAAATTCGTATCTCTATATTTGAACAGTAAAACTACAATTTCAATTCAAATTTTAAGAACCGAAACATTCCTATCCAATAATAAGACTAGGATAGCATATGTAGAAGTGGAAGATGGAAAAAAATAAATAAATAAAATGAATAATAATAATAATAATAATAATAATAATAAATAATAATAATAATAATAATAATAATAATAATAATAATAATAATAATAAATAAGTGTACAAAAAAATAATAGATTAAAAAAAATAATAATAAATAAAATAAAATAAAAGGCATCTTTAAATTACATCATGATCAAAACAAGTCAGTCAACAAAGTATTTCAAAACGCCCACAAAACACTTCTATAAGCAAATCATCAATGAAACCTATAGGCCCAAGCTCACAATGTGGCCAGGCCTAACAATGAAAAAAGAAAAATCCCGGAAGCAAAACAAACAAAGAGCAACACTGTATAAAAGAAGTAACAAAATAGGGGCAAAACAACATTTAAGGTTACACAAACAAATTTAAAATCAAACCTGATACATTAAGAGATACAAAATTCACTAATGAAGATGAAAGAGAAAATGCAATTATTCAGGACAATGGTACATAAGGCATTACAAATCTATAAGCCAAAACATTCATATGAAAAATAATACATTCCGTGTGTGTGTTTGTGTTTGTGTGTGTGTGTGTGTGTGTGTGTCTGTGTGTCTGTGTGTCTGTGTGTCTGTGTGCTGTATGTATGTATGTGTGTGTGTGTGTGTGTGTATGTAGTGTGGTGTGTGTGTGTGTTGTGTGTGTGGTGTGAGTGTGTGGTGTGTGTGGTGTGTGTGTGTGTGTGTGTGTGGTGTGTGTGGTGCGGGGGGGAGCAAAGACAGCATAAAAAAAACAAAAACAAAAACCCCACACATGATAAAAAAACAACCACCACCAAAAAAAAAAACACCACAAAACAAACAAGCAAAACATAAAAAACCTTAAACACAAAACACTAAATAAAATCACATCACTATATTAAACAGTAAAATTCAATTTTAATTCAACATAGCAACCAAACATCTATACAGTGATAAGTCTAGGATGGAAAAGAGAGAGAGAGAGAGAGAGAGAGAGAGAGAGAGAGAGAGAGAGAGAGAGAGAGAGAGAGAGAGAGAGAGAGAGAGAGAGAGAGAGAGAGAGAGAGAGCATCATCAATTACATCATCATAGAATTTTTTTTTATAAATAAATAAATGAAAAAAAAAACCACACACACACAAAAAAAAAAACCTCAGTCAATAAAGTATTTGAAATTGAAATTGAAGAAGATATAAAAGTTATTACAAATAGTTCAATCAAACAAATTTTAAAACAATTTTAAAATATGCCACCTGGTTATGCTGATGGATGAATCCAATTGAACTACCTAAGTGGTCATCCAGTCACTTTTTGCCACCTGGTTATGCTGATAGATAAATCCAAATGAACTACCTAAAATAGTAAGACTAAGTTGTAAGGCACTCTGTGAAGGTTGGAGATAAGTCAATATGCTTAAAGATTATTTTAGAATTATACATTACTGTGCCTCCATATAGGCAACAGTTGATATCTCAGTTTTAATAAGAATGTTGAACATAAGAATGGCAATGGATTAAGGGCATTGACTAAGATGTTTATCTTTTTTCTTTCTTTTAAGGGGGGGGGGGTTTGAGGGGTAGGGTTAGAGTCTGTTGGAATTAAAGTGGATATGAATATGTCGTTTGAAGACCTCTCTACTTTGGGAGCACTTCAAGTTCAATGGTAGCATGTTCCAGAGCATACTACCAGAGTAGGAGAGGCTTGATTTGAATAGATCAATTCTTGGGATGGTCGCTGAAGTTTTGTTGAATCTCGAGAATTCAAGTGAAATGTTGATTTCAATGTTGTAGGAGCTTGCCCATAGAGGATTTTAATTTATAAACATAGCTTTATTTATAGAAAGCATTTCTCGTAATGGAAAGACTCCCAATTTTGTGTAGTCACATCAACTAAACTTGAGGACTTTAAGAGTACTGCCTTGAGGGCTCGTTTATAGTTACTAATAAGAGGTTTTAACGTATTTGCACTGGCAGTGTCAAAGAGTGTAGAGCAATAATTAATTGATGACAAAATATAAGCCTGTAAAAATAGTTTTCTAGCATGTAAGTTTAAGAATGTTTTTATTCTACAAAGCTGGTAGACTTGTGTGGACACAATGTTACTTAATTTGGTTTACATGTGCTGTCCATGAGAGATTATTGTCTATTGTAATACCTAGGACTTTGTGATTGTCCACTTCTCAACTAGGGTTTTGTTTAGAATACAGGGGGGAGTGAGTTGTCAGATTTTGTCTTTTTTGTCTTGTGGTGATAAGCATTAGTTTGGTTTTTTGTGGATTGAGGGACATATGGTTTTTGTTGACACCATTTCTCAAGTGAGTGGAGTTGTCAGATTTCTTAAGGGAGTGGAGTTGTCAGATTTTGTCTTTTTTGTCTTGTGGTGATAAGCATTAGTTTGGTTTTTTGTGGATTGAGGGACATATGGTTTTGTTGACATCATTTCTCAAGAGATCAATACTTTTTTGTAATGAAACTGATATTCTATCTATGTTGGTGTGGCTATATGTAGAGAGAGAGAGAGTGAGAGAGAGAGAGAGAGAGAGAGAGAGAGAGAGAGAGAGAAGAGAGGAAGAGAGAGAGAGAAGAGAGAGAGAACAAACTATACAGTGATGCGGCAATGGGTCTCGAAAAAGACTATACAAGGTACAAAACGGCTCTCTATCCAGGCCGAACGATTTTTTTAAATAAGTTCACAAGAGCACAATGCCAAAAAACAAACTCAACAAAAAGACATGAGGGACAGAACTGAACCAGCTTCTCTAACCCTCTTTTTTGTTGTTGTATATTTTCAAAAAGTTACTAGCCTACATTTTTATTGTCCACTCTTTTTTTTAATGGGGTGAAGATGAGAAGACAATCTTTAGTCTCGTGTGTGTCGGCTGTGGATCACACACACACACACACACACACACACACACACCCACACCACACAACACAACACACACACACACAATACACACACACAACACACACACACACACACACACAATAGCCCATTAAAATGCAACAGGCGAAAAATGAGAGGACAACAAACGCTTGTTTCAGATGGCGTGAGGAAAATTGACTCGACCCCATAATCGCGAAACAAATATAAACCAGATTCATCCTTATGGAACATCGGCGTAAATAAGTCCCAGAATTTGGCCCGGATTTTGTTTTTCTTAACTAACTCCATCGTTCCCCCAACCCCCCCCCCCCCCACCCCCCCCCCCCCCCCCTTCTTCCCCCAATATTCCCTTCTTATACCCCATCCTGACTTCCTTTTAGAAACTGTTTTCTTGTTTGTTTTGTTTGGGTGCCTGTTTTTTTATTTTATTTTATTGGTTGCTCATATATGTACAAGGATAAATGGGGAGTTCGCTATGACCGTACGTGTGTGTGTGTGTGTATAAGTGTGTGTGTGTGTGTGTGTGTGTGTGGTGTGTGTGTGTGTGTGTGTGTGTGTGTGTGTGTGTGTGCGGGTGTGTGTGTGTGCGCGTGTGTGTGTGCGGGTGTGTGTGTGTGTGTGTGTGTGTGTGTGTGTGTGTGTGTGTGTGTGTGTGTTTTGTGTGCGTGCGTGCGTGTGTGCGTGTGTGCGCGCGTGTGTGTGGTGTGCGTGTGTGTGTGTGTGCGTGCGTGCGTGTGCGTGTGTGTGTGTGTGTGCGCGCACGCGTGCGTGTGTGTGCGTGTGTGCGTGTGTGTGCGTGTGTGTGCGTGTGTGTTTTTTGTGTGTGTGTGTGTGTGTGGTGTGTGTGTTTCTTATCTTACTGCTCATTTAATTAAGCTTGTTTTCATCCAAACAAAAACAAGTAAGAAAGAAAAATTTTTTCACGTTTTCAAGCATCAATAGTCCAGTGTTCCCCTTTAAGAACCGCCATAACGAGCAAAACACCCCATACAGGCGCTTACTTCCACGTTGGCTAGGGGCCCCAGCATTTTACACCTTCCCCTTTCACCGAAACCGTAGCCCCCCTGGACCGTGGTGGCACAACGAAGTTTTTGCAACCAGCTTTCCTACACCCCACGGTCCTCCGCCATCCGAGTAGGTCGTTCCACCCAAGGCCTGTCCATTTCTGATGTTATCTTCCACGTTTCCTCTCCTCTGCACTTAAAAGGAAACCCCAACAAAAGTCTCCCAACCCTAAGGCCCCGGGGGCACTGTTTTGGGGAAAACAATTCCAAACCGACCCCGTCCCCCCCAAACCAACGTTTCAAACGGCAGAGCATCAGGCTTAAATTTTAAATTTAAACCCCAAACGTTCTGAATAAGTCCTTTTTTTTTTATTCTAATCAAATGGACTTCTTGACCCCCACTAGATGTTTACCATTTAAATTAAAACGGGAAGCATGGTGCCTTTATTAATTGATGCTGGAGGGTTAAATAAATCTTTACAAACCCCTTTTATTTTTATTTATTTTTTTTTCTGCATTTCGATGATAGTGGAAAAAAACCACCCTGTCTTTTCACATCCAGCCGTGTTAGCGGTTTGAAATTTGTCATCCTGTCATAAGAGATGGGGGGGGGGGGGGGGGGGGGCCGTCGGAAGGGCAAGGTCAAACAGGACGGTGCATCAACTTACGTGCAAAAAGTGGGATGTTTTATGATCTTCACAGAAAAAATCAAAACACTGACGCCAGTATTTTAAAAAAAAAATAAAGTCAATGCTATTTGGGGGGGGGGGGGAGGTAGGGGGGGGGAGGACACCACGTTTTCGATTATCCGATTCGACTGACTTTTTTTAAAAAACAAACCCCGTTTCTTTTTTAAAATTTCGAAAAATCACAAATTCTCAAATGCAACATTACCGTCACGGTTTGGAGCCGTTTAACCAGCCCCCGAACAACGAAATAGTTTTAATAATAAAGTGTCTTTTTAAAGAAAGAAGAAATCTGACTACATTAACAACCCTTTTCATCTCCTTTGTTTCGTTAGATAGATCAAGTTTGAAAAAAAAAAA
>CM060325.1:9171512-9189038 GCA_030674155.1 Stramonita haemastoma | reverse complement strand
AGAGAGAGAAAAGGGAAGAGAGAGAGAGAGAGAGGGAGAGAGGAGAGAGAAAGTGAGAGACAGAGACAGAGACAGACAAACAAAGACAGACAAAGACAGACAGACAGACAGAGACAGATAGACAGACAGACAGACAGAGACAGAGACAGACAGAGACAAACAGACAGACAGACGTCGACAGACAGAGACAGATAGACAGACAGAAAGACAGAGACAGATTCAGTACTTACAATGAGATCTGGCAATCAGATGTGGAGGGCTTTGGTATGTTGGCTGCAACAACACACAGGGACGAAATAAAACATCAGCATCAAAGTCATTCCAAACAGACTTCCTTTTATTAAAAATCTCACAATGAAAAAAGATCTTTATCCCATTTCCAGCACTTAAATGCACCCTCCATCTTATGTATTAACTAAATATAAATAATAATAATAATAATAATAATAATACATGGAATTTATATAGCGCTATATCTTGTAAAAAACAAATCAAAGCGCTTGCACTCAACCCTCGCAACAAACAACCAATGACAATAAATAATTCTAGCAAATTCGAAAGCACACACACACGCGCGCGCGCGCGCAGCACACACACACACACACACACACCTATAGAGGTTATACATTTTGACAGGGTGAATGGAATTTCAAATGTTGAAGGCAGGGACAAATAGGAGATGAAAACAGAAGACAAAAATCTTAGGTTTGAAACAAGTGTGTCTTGAGGTTGGATTTAAAAGTGTCATATGTAGGCTTTTGCCGAAGGGAGAGAGGGAGGTCATTCCAGATTGATGGACCAGAAATAGAGAAAGAGCGGCGGCCAACGGTAGATAGGTTGAATCTCGGAATTTTTAAGGATAAGGTATCTGCAGCCGAGCAGAGGGAACGAGAAGGTGTGTACACGTGAAGACATTCACTATATCATCCATAGGAGAACAGTTACAAGTATCTAGATGGCAAAATGAAGCTCTGGGTTCAAATTCATCAGAAGCAGATTGCCATAAGGCTTACTGAAGATGACTGAAACCACACATAAGTTAATGCATTAGGCATTTGAAAAAAAAAAAATGCCAACAATTGCTCACTATTTTTTTTTCAATTCATTTGCCTTTTGCCTAACTGCTACTGATACTAAATATGGTTAAAAAGAGAGAGAGAGAGAGAGAGAGAGAGAGAGAGAGAGAGAGAGAGAGAGAGAGAGAGAGAGAGAGAGAGAGAGAGAAAGAGAGAGAGAGAGAGAGAGAGAGTGAGAGAACAAGATGTGGCCCTTTAATGCAGTCTCACTGCCTAAACATGAATTTTATGGCAACCTCTTGTTATGATTATCTTCCTCACTTAATTCACATGGAACTGAAAACACACAAACTTCATTATGTGTTTCCCAACGCTCACAACAACACTTGACTGTAAAAAGAGAATAGATCGATACAGATTTGATATAAAAATTCTCAACCAAGAACAGTTATTCAAAAAAAAACAACCACACACAACAAAAAAACAAAAAAAAACCCCAGAGAGAGTTAAGCCATCTGAGCAGATTCTGAGAAATGAACTGATAGCAGGTCTGCATGACAATATCTGCTAAAAAAGCACTTTCTACTTTACCATGCCGAACCACTAAGCATTTCACTTCAATGTATTTTCTTACTCATTTATCACTATGCCCATATTCTCACATTATTTATCTAGCCCTTCACTCAAAAAGGTTAAAATGTATTATTTTAATTCATTTAACATTACGTCCATCTACTCACCCTGCTCATCAAAGTCAACCTCAAAGTCTTCAGCATTTTCTCCTCGTTTCTTCAGAGCCAGGTGAGCCAGGCTGCGACACAGGGCGCCCACAGCCTGCGAGTACTGCTCAGGTACCACCATCTCCAACAGGTAGGGCCACAGCACCTGGTGACAACACCAGAGGTGATAATGATGATACATGATGATGCAGTGTGAAGTTCTCTGTAGTGATGATAAAAGTATTCTGTTTTATGCTGATATTGTTTTTAGGATACTACGTTACGTGTGCATGAAAAATACACACACACACACACACACAAACATTCTCTCTCTCTCTACTCCATATATCTTCCCTGCCTTCCTCAATCCTCTCACCCCCCCCCTTACTCCACTCCATTTATCATTTCTCTCTCTCTCAATCACTCACTCTCATACACACACACACATACCCCTCCCCACACACTACTCACCGGCTCCATGATGTCGATGGTGGTGGTGATCAGATGCAGGATGTTCTCACACATGCTGCGCAGCTGCTGGTTGCTGACAAACTCCGGGTCTGTCGGCCTCCTGCCCTGATGTCACACACAGAACAACACACAGCTTCTTTAACTACTGTCATCATTCAGCTTTGGCTCAGGCAGGAGAATAGACCAAGGCAGAAAACATACAAGAAGGTGGTGACAGGAAGAAAAAGGAACAAGGCCAAAACAATGAGAAGGATAGAAAAGAGGGAATTCCTTGCACAAAATTTCCGTAAGGTCGGGATGCTATTTATACTGACAGGGTCCAGGCATCCCCACAGAGGAGTATAGTGCAAAGTAAGGTAAAGTAAGTAAAGGTATCCCATAACCTAGGCGACCGTAGGGGAGCGAGGCATCAGAGACCTCAGCTTCTCTAGGGGCCAGCATGTTGAGGGCGGCGCCCATCTCCTCTCCCTCACTACTTTACCTTCCCTGACCCTAAAGAGGGCAGGTACCTATTTACAGCTGGGTGAACTGGGGGGACTGTACAGAAGCCAAGGCGCGCAAACGGTCACCCATCCAACTGGTAACCACTCTCGACGCTGCTTAACTTGACTTGGGGAGAGCGACTGCTCTGACCAGATAGCTATCCCGCCCTCTGAGTACAGTGTATGAAATTGAAAAGCAGTCATGGCATCATAGTGACATGGATTGTTTGAACATTGTAAAGACATACATTAGAAAACTAAGAAAAGAAACAAAAGGAAAGGAAGACTCACTGGGTGGTCATCAGGCAGGGCACACTGGCGAACAATGAACTCCACCATCAGCTGTCCCCCCTCCAGCTCCAGGTAACCATGGTGAGCCATAGCGATGACCACCTGGGAAAACACCTTCTTCACCTGGGCACACACCACAACAGGTGAACATTCTTGAAATGAAAAGGAATTACATGAATGAACAAATATACAAACAAAATAAAAGAAACAACAATAAAAAAAGGTATATATCTTGAACACAATTCTATTAAGCCGAGTATTGCATGACAAAAATAATATCTATGTACTGATGTATTTACAGTTTGTATACGAGTATACTCCAGCACAGTGCTACTAGAAATAAACAGCAGAAAGAAATTCTTCCTACATCATAGAGACACATATTACCTTGCAGACCATGTGGTCATTGTTGCCAGTTATTTAGTGATTTACACCATACCAGTGGCTTGTTAGTTAGCTGTACCTGAGAGTCAAACTGCTTGGTTCTGAGGAAAACTTCATGATAGAGAAAACACAAAAGCCATTACATTCTGGAGGAATGCACACACATGCACACACACACAAACACACTCTCTCTCTCTCATACACACACACACACACACACACACACACACACACACACACACACACACACACACACATAGACACAGACACAGACACACATAGACATAGACACAGACACAGACTCACACTCACACACACACACACACACACACACACACACACACGCGCACACACACAGACACACACACGTGCGTGTACCTTGTTGCTGGTCTCCTGACACAGCATTTTCAGACCAGACACCACAATCTCCTTCTTGTCCTCCATGGCCTCTCCTGTGAATGGTACCACAACTTGTTACACTGACAGTTTAAACTTTATTTATTCATCTATTTATTCATCTATTTATATACATATTTAAAAAAAAAATTATTTATATATTTATCTATTAATTTAATTTATTCATTCATTCATTCATTCATATACGAATGGCAGCTTTCAGTCTCAGAAGACTATGGAGAGAGAGAACAGAGAGAAGGGAGACAGAGAGAAAAGGAGGACCCCCCCCGCCCCCCCCCCCCCCCAAAAAACACACACACACGCACGCACGCACGCACACACACACACACACACACACACACACACACAGAGAAATAGCATACACACAGGGACTGGATGAAAAAAAAGCACACGAGTGCTTATCCCATTTATTATCCTCTATATAAAAGAATAAGATAAATAAAAATAAATAAAATAAACACACACTACACTACAGTACAATACAATACAATACAATACAACACAATACAATACAGTGCAATACACCACCATTATCCACCATCTTACCCCCAGAGTTGATGATGTGTTTGAAGATGCCCAGAATACCGATGCGCATCTTCTCATTGTTGGCCTCCAGTTTTCCCAACAGAATGCCCACCAGCTTGCCAGAGAAGGCCCGCGCTGCAGGAAAAGTATCATGCATGATTCGTGCAATGGTTCATTAAACAAACACTACCGACATGACTGGAAAATTAGCCTGTGGTCTCCTGTGGATTTAACTATGAGTCCTTCACACACACAAAAGTAGTAAAAATGATCAAAGTACTATACTTGCATAGGTATGTCTATGTTTTGATAATCAAAAAGAAATCAGACGTACTGTCCAGCCTAGCTATATATGAGATTAAAATAAAATTTAGAATATTATGTATTACATTCAAATTCAAATCTCTATGCAGATAAGCTGAAAGTTTACAACTACATAAAGGTAAAAAGGGTAAAGGTGTCCAATAACCTATGTAGTCGTAGGGGAGAAAGGTGTCAGAGACCTCAGCTTCTCTAGGGGCCAGCATATTGAGGGCGGTGCCCATCTCCTCTCCCTCGCTGCTTTACCTTCCTTCACCCTAAAGAGGGCAGGTACCCATTTACAGCTGGGTGAACTGGGGGACTGTGCTGAAGCCAAGGCGCACAAACAGTCACCCATCCACTTGGTAACCACGCCCGATGCTGCTTAACCTTGCCTGGGGAAAGCAAGTGCTCTGACCACTGAGCTGTCTTGTCCCCTAACTGCATAAAATCCACCATAAATCTTACAAAGATTTTGCACTTTTAACACTTTCTACCCTGGGTACGGATTAATCCGTACCACGCGATCATCTCCCCTGGACGGGGTACGGATTAATCCGTACCACAGCAGGTACTTTCACTTTCGTCCTCCCATTCTGTTCTATTCTCACATGGTCGTTTTAGCTTGTTCGCTTTAGCTGCCACGTTGGTCGCACATCGTTCACAGCTAATTTGCATATAAATTGAGCGTGTTTTTGTTGTGTTTATTGTTGTTTTACGTGTCATATGCTTGTAGTATGGCTTTGGTACATCATACTTTCACTGCTGACGAAGTAACAGAAGTTTTAAACGAGTTATTACGTTGCCGATAAAGATCGTATTTTGGATAGAGATCGTGAGAGCTTTGAGTCTCGTGATACTCACTGTGTGCCGCTCGAGGAGCGAGATAGGCCAGCTAAAAGGGGTGGGAAGGGGGGGGGGTGACTGGGGAGGGGCGTGGCCTTGGTACTGTGAGTACCGCTACGATAAACACCAACTGTTTACATGAAAATGAACTACAAGCCACTGGTGAAGTGCAAACATTCTGTACATATGAATAAAGTAGTGTAGAAAAGTTCAGGAACTTTCTTGGACTAGGGAAGAAATGTTATCTGTATATTCCATGATCGTTATTGTGACAGTGTCGTGTCTACAGTTCAGTGGTTCCCTTTGATTATATTACATTTGATGCATGCTGGAAGAATAGTACCTATGTTTGTCCTTGTATATTTGAGATTCTTGTATAGTTTTGTTGTTGTTGTGTTGTATTTGTTGCATACATTGTGTAAAAATCATAAGCCCATCAGTGGGATCACCACTTAAAATCAGAGCAATTACGTAATTTGACACCATAATTAACATACTCTTTTTAATGCAATATAAATTTTTATGCATGCATATAATGGGCAGTCATTTACCCACACAATGCCATAGTTTCATAAGAAATGGGCTTCAAACAAAAAGATATGAGGATTTTACTATGATGACCCAGTGCACACTGCACTCAGCTGCTGCAGGGCTTGTCCACAGAGACTGCAGTGCAGCTGCACCCTTGGGGTACAAAGTGTTAATGAATAAGCAAAACAAAAAGAACAGAAATGGGATGGGGGTAGGGAGAAGAGTATACAACTTACAGATGATGGCAAAGGATCTCAGTACTTCATTGTGGTTCTTGATACTGTTGGGGTTATTGTAGTCCATGGGTTGAAAACTCTGCAACACAACACAATAACAAACAATGCACACAATCCACGCTTTGGGATGTGAGTCACACATATTTTTTTAACAAGGGCTATACGTGACTGAGATTGATGCATGAATTCATGACAAGAGAGTAAATGCTTATTATCACAGGTTGCTTTTTGAAACTCTGCAACACACCACAACATGATTCAAAATAACACACAATACATAAAACACATGCTTTGGGATGTGAGCCACACATATATTTCAACAAGGGCTATACGTGACTACAATTGATGCATGAATTTATAACAAGAGAATAAATGCTTATTTTCATAAGTTTTTTTTCAAAATAAGAAGGAAAAACAAATAAAAAAGATAATAAAATGGACTGCAGGGAATGGTGACAATAATGATTACAGATAGAAAGAAAAAGAAGACAGAAGACTCAAAGAGAGCAAACAAGCATCAACAAAACGCAAACCAGTATTTAATTCATTATAAAATACACATACACACACACACACACACACACACACACACACACACACACACACACACACACACACATCACCACAAAGCTACTATCAAACACTCCAAGCAGGGATCTTCCCACTATGAGTGTGTCTATCCCCTGACAAAGCCTAGTGCACTGCAGAAATACTAAAGGCTGCAATTAAGTAAGGTGGACTGCCACTGGCCAAACAAAAACACACAGAGAAGTCTGACTGACCCATAGGTGACATGGCACAAGTAAACCAACATAGTTAAGATCAGGATGACCAAAAAAATAAAAGGAGAAAAACCAGACATGCGGGAGGGGGGGGGGGGGAGGGGGACCTGTGTGGAATACCTGAGCAAAGAGAATGTTGAGGAGGTTGTCCAGGTAAGGCTCCAGAGTGGTGTTGCCCTCTTCACACACCGCATCCAACACCATGCACAGACCCTAAACCACACCACCATCATTATCATGTAGTTCATCCCCGTTATGATGCATTTGTTGTCAGTAACTTTACACTGCACACCACCGTTATGATGTATCCAGTGTCTGTCTGTACCTTTACCCTATGATTTCATACCCTATCATCACCGCTCCCATGTATCCATTGTCAGTAACTTTACTCTATCATCACCGTTATGATGTAGTCATTGTCTGTCTGTAACTTTATGATTTCATACCCAATCACTACCGTTCTGATGTAGTCACTGTCTGTCTGTAACTTTACCCTATCACCACTGTTCAGATGTATCCAGTGTCTGTACCTTTATGATTTCATACCCAATCACCACTGTTCTGATGTAGTCATTGTCTGTAACTCTGCACTATCACCACCGTTCATAATAATAATAATAATACATGGAATTCATTGAGCGCTATATCTTGCAAAAACAAATCAAAGCACTTGCATATGACCTACACAAGACACAAGCAATAAATAGCAAATAATACACACACACAAACACATACGCCTGCACGCACACACGTTCAGATATATCCAGTGTCAGTCACTTTACACTATCAGAACAGAACATCTTGCGCACACGTTAAATCCTGTTCTGCTTTTTGTAAGAGTAGGCCATTGTGTGCCGGTGGGAACAGATGACACTATTTACAAAACTGCATGCACATGGAGACTGGATAAAAAAAAAAAGCACACGAGTGCCCTGCCTTTCTCAGGGTTTAACCCAGACTGTCAGATCACTTTTACTTCAGCTAATTAGCCAAGTCAAAAATGAAGGATCCCGCCAGGAACAGACCTGGGTGATGTGGAAGGGTTCAGGATGTCTCTTGTACAATCCCAGGATGCCCTGCAGGATCTTGGGGAACTGCTCCGTCAGCTTCTCCTTCTCCATGATGTGAGTCATATGACCCACAGCCTCCACAATCTGGAGCCGAAGCTGAACACAGCAAAACAAAGTTGACACACGGCACAAGAAGAACCAAGATTTATCTCCCTTCATATTAACGAAAGTTAGTGAAGCAAACTGAAGCTATTCATCAAAACTGAAAATAATGATCAAGACATGAGTCCCTCATTCTGCGGGCTCTGTGAAACAACGACTAGGTCATGAGGGACTCTTGCCACAGGAAGAAATGTGTTAAGCAATACAGAGATTTGAAAACAAATAAACAGATCATACAATTCATCATTAACACAGCAATACAGGGATTTCAAAACCAAAACACTGATCATACAACTCATCAAAAACAAAGCCTACCTTGGTTTCCTTAGACTGCAGCCAGTTGTTGAAGAGCAGTTCATAGGCGGAGAAGATCTCTCCGGCAAATCTCTCCTTGGAGACAGAAGGGTCCGGGGCTTTGTCCAGGTTGGCCACATACTCAATGATGGCTTCGCTGAACTTGGACAGGGCTGGTGTGTGCACACAGCATGCAAAGGAAAGAATGTTGTTAACATTACGAGCATGTAAATGAAAGGATATCATTAACATCACGACCTTTCTTAAAACTGCAGTCTCATTCTCTCTCACAGCATGCAAAGGAAATGATATTGTTAAAATTATGACACTTCTTAAAACCTGTAGTCTTGTTAGGTCTGTGTGTGGGAGTCTGCGTGTGAATTGGGGGGGGGGGGGGAGAAGGGGAGGGAGGGAGGGAGAGAGAGAAAGAGCATTTGTGGTGATGATGATGATAATGATGATGATGATGATGATGATGATGTGTGTGTGTCTGAGTGTGCGTGTGGGTGCATGCATGCATACATGTGTGTGTGTGTGTGTGTGTGTGTGTGTGTGTGTGTGTGTGTGTGTGTGTGTGTGTGTGTGTGTGTGTGTGTGTGTGTGTGTGTGTCGTGCGTGCATGCATGTGTCTGTGTGTGTGTGCTTTTCTGCCTCTTTCAAGACCTGTGTGAATTTTTCAGCCTTTCTTTTAATAACAGAAAGTTACAAACATACACATTCACACAGATAAGTTGATCACACTAGTCCCTTTCACTTTAGAAACCAAACAAGACACCACACACTAAGCCACAAACATTCCAACACAGACACAAAGATATACAACAAGCATCATGAGAGAGAGAAAACTCACCAGAGGCAAAGACCTATCTCATGATGCATCCTTTCAATTACAAATCAAACA
Organism: Stramonita haemastoma; assembly: GCA_030674155.1. Classification (NCBI taxonomy): domain Eukaryota; kingdom Metazoa; phylum Mollusca; class Gastropoda; order Neogastropoda; family Muricidae; genus Stramonita; species Stramonita haemastoma. Next base: position 9,179,671 of record CM060325.1, on the reverse strand, counting down.
AGAGCACACACATAAGCCACAAACATCCCACATGGACAAAAGGAGATGCAACCAAAAAAAAGAAAAAAAAAGAAAAGGTTAAATAAAAAAAATAATTTTAAAAAATCAATAAGAAGCATCATGAGAGAAAACTGACCCTAGGCAAAGACCCATCTCATGTTGTCGTACTTTCACTTACAAACCAAACAAGACACCACACATAGGCCACAAATGTCCTACACAGACACAAAGATATATGCAAACAACAAGAAGCATCATAAGAGAGAAAACTAACCCGAGGCAAAGACCCATCTCATGTTGTCGTACTTGGCCAGTCCCAGCATAGGCAGCATAGTACCCAGCACAGCCGTCAGGTGAGGGACCATGCCGTACACTGTGACACACAACACAGTCACTGGTCAACCACTAGGCAGGAAAGTACGTTTCACATGTGTTCATGCTATTTACCTGACAGCCTCAGGTAACCCTGGTCTACGCATGAAGTTAAAAATCATTCCAAAATTACACACAAAGCAAAAGATAGAGAAGAACTGTACTACCAATAGCAGAGGCCAGGTTAAAAATCATTTTAAAAAATAACAAAAAATCAACAGATAGACAACAGGAGCATTGATTACCATTAGATAAGGCCAGATAAAAAATAATTTTAAAATGACACAAAAATCGACATATGGAGAAGAGGAGCATTGATTACCATTAGCAGAGGCAAGGTAAAAAAAATTTTTTTAAATGACACAAAAATTGACAGATGGAGAACAGGAATATTATTTTCCATTAGCAGAAGCCAAGTAAAAAATAATTTTAAAATGTCACAAAACATCGACAGATGTAGAAGAGGAGCACTGATTACCAAAGCAGAGGCAAGGTAAAAAAAAAAAAAATCATTAAAAAAATTACAAAAATTTGGCAGATGGAGAAGAGGAACACTGATTACCATTAGCAGAGGCCAGGTAAAAAAATCATTCCAAATTATGTGAAAAATTTAAAGATGGAGAAAAACAGTATTACCATTAGCAAGAGGCAGGGTAAAAAAAACCTAACTAAAAATCATTCTAAAATGACACAAAAAACAACAGAGAAGAGGATCATTAATCACCATTAGCAAAGGCCAGGAAACAAAAAAATCATTAAAAAATAACACAAAAATAAACATATGGAGAAGAGAAACATTAATCACCATTAGCAGAGGCGAGGTTTCCCATGGTCTGCACGACGAAGAAGTGGGGCAGGACCCCGGCTGGAACTTCTGCAGCATCTCCCCCATCACATCATCACAGTACTTGGTGCCCAGTGCCACCAGCACACCGCTCGCCGCCGTCTGCCACTCTGGCTCCACCTCCTGAGAACAACAACAACAACAACAACATTGAAGGCAAGTAAACGGTTACAGGTGTTCCCATGACCTATTCTGTTATTTGATACAATTGGTCACACCATTCTCTACCAAGCTCTCCAACAACACTTGGGTGTCTGTGGAACAGCACTGAAGTGGTTTCAGAACTATCTATCTGATCGAACGCAAACCGTTATCGTAGATGAGTTCAAGTCCTCACTGGCAAACCTCTCGTTTGGCGGACCACAAGGATCAGTCTTGGGACCCATTCTTTTCATCATGTACACCAAGCCACTGAACACCCTCATTAGCAGTCACTCTATCCATTTTATTATTATTATATTATTATTCATTTCTTCTTTTATATTGAGGATAATGGAAAAAGTACTCATGTGCTTTTTTACATCCAGCCCCAGTGTGTATGCAGTTTTTGTAAATTTTGTCATCTGTTCCCACTGGCACACAATGGCCTACTCTTTTGAAAAGCTGAACAGGATTCAACATGTGCCCAAGATTTTCTGCATGCGTTTGCACACAGGGCCTTGGTTTATAGTCTCATCTGAGGGACTTTTGATGGGACTGGAATCTGCACTGATGTTTACTCCAGGGGAAAAAACCCCTTCAAACAGGATTCAAACCTGGGTTGTCCGATTGCTTGCGCAATGCTCTAACCACCATGCTATCCCATCCCCATTATCAGGGAGTGAGATACCTGAGACCTCAGCTTCTCCAGGGGCCAGCATTTTGAGGGAGGCGCCCATCTCCTCTTCCTTGCTGCTTTACTTTCCCTGACCTTAAAGAGGGTAGGTAACCATTTACAGCTGAGTGAATTGGGGGGACTGCACTGAAGCCAAGGCATGCAAATGGTCACCCATCCACTTAGTAACCACGCTTGATGCTGCTTAACCTTAGCTTGGGGAAAGCAAGTGCTCTAACCACTCAGCTATCCTGTCCCCACCAAAAAAGTCAGGTAATATGTTTAGAGAGATTGTGATCAAGCTTAGTTTGGGGTGGTTACAAAACAGTTCAATGGCAGAATTAAAATATTGAGTCTTTTTTTTCTATGATTGTATAAAGAGCATAGTACTATGACTTTTGTAGGTTTTTTTTTTAATAACATCACTCAGTATTTTTTCATAAATCAGTTCCTATTATAACCTAAACTTTTCACTGAAAATTGTCAAGAAATTTTCTTCCCTGAGAGATTATACAACAATGCTGCACATAAGCGAGGTGTCACTGTGAAGCATTTTTGAATTCTCATGATCTTTACCTGTGATCTGAAGAGGGGAAGCCTACACACCACACTTGAAACAAGAAATCAAGGTTGATCTAAAATGGTGCATACTGAGTGTGTGTGCGTGCATGCGTGTGTGCACGTGCGTGTGTGCGTGCGTGTCTGTGTGCGTGTGCGTGCCTGTGTGCATGTATTCGCTTGCACACACCTGAACTGTTACACAAGTTATCATTTTAATAACTTCCAAGATATACTATACTCCCCAAATAATCTAATACTACCAAAAAAAACTGCTCACACAATAATTACCTTGGACTGTGTGAGCTCCTGGGAAGCCAGTTGAATGAGGTCGACGGCCATGCGAGCATCCAGGCTGTCCAGAGTCTCCTTCACGATGCGCTCGATGCAGTTCAGGATCACAATGCGGTGGTCAAGGGACAGCTGAAACACCACCTTCTTCACATACCATCTTTCATGTTTGTTCACCATATCATATTCAACGATGACTTCCAGCATAGGAGGCAGCTGCTATTTCATCTATCATTATAGCATCAACTTGATCTTTTACAGCTGGCATCCACAATTAGAGTATTAAGTTGATTTTATCGCTGATTCCATTTATCTGGCATGAAATATCTCTGCAGTCTCTTGTTAACATTGACTGGAAGACGATTCTGTATTCATCTTTCATTTCTATTGCATGTACACATGTCCGCCTACCAATCACAATATGTGTATGTACAGTAAAAATGTAGTCTCCCTACATGTTTTAAATTGGTTTAATAAATGACATTTTCCATTTGTTAGTAGCACTCTGACCCCCCCCCCCCGCCCCCCTCCCAAATGTATTCAGTACATCTTAAAGTTAAAGCAACAATACCCATGAAAGAAATCACTTTAAAACTTAATTCTAATAGTAAATACACTTTAACCCTTGTGCATTCGGATTCTCTGAACACAAACTGCCCCTAGATTTCGCATTCCATCATGAAATCAGGTCAGGCACACATGCTCACTGGCCTTTTCCTCCTTCTAAGTACTTACCAGCAGCTATAATTACTTCCAGACTACACCTAGGGCTTTGTGCATGTAGCCTGATAGAGCTTTGAAATCTGGCAGCAATCAGTGAAGATTGCTGCCTGATGGAAAACTACTGGTGTAAATCCCGGCAAATCCCAGTTCAGGACTAACAGGGTTAAATTAATCAAAACCCAATGCAACAACAACAACAACAACAATAATATTAATATTAATAATAATAATAATAATAATACATGGAATTCATATAGCTCTAAATCTTGCAAAAACAAATCAAAGTGCTTAATCATCACCAATCACCAGTTTCAGCAGAAGAGACTATTTAAAAATAAAAGCATCAATCACCCAACCAACCTTGGAGTGTTTTTTGAGGTAGGAGTGGCAGGCACTGAGCACCAGAAGAGGTTTCTTCTTGCCCAGGTCAAAGAGAGAGGTGCCAATCACCTCCTTCGTCTCCTCGTCTCTGTCATGGGCTGCATCAATCAGTGCCATGGTCATGTCTGTAGACAGAAAACAGGTGACAGCGGTTAGGGTCTATGGTCATGTTTATAGACAACAGGTGACAGTGGTTAGGGTACAGAATATTTCTTTTATAAAGCTTTTCTTATTCATTTTGTCAGGTACAGAATAATTTTTATAAAGCTTTTCTTATTCATTTTGCCATAATACAAGGTGACAGTGGTTGCACGTTGGGATACAGAATATTTTTTATAAAGCTTTTCTTATTCACTCTGTCAGGTACAGAATAATTTTTATAAAGCTTTTCTTATTCATTTTGTCAGCTACAGAATAATTTTTATAAAGCTTTTCTTATTCATTTTGTCATGATACAAGGTGACAGTTGTTAGGGTACAGAATAATTTTTATAAAGCTTTTCTTATTCATTTTGTCATGATACAAGCTAACAGTGGTTAGAATACAGAATAATTTTTATAAAGCTTTTCTTATTCATTTTGTCTTGATACATACACATACGTATATATATACATACATTTGAAGACGGGATAGTTCAGTGGTCAGGGCACTCGCTTTCCCCTAGCCAACGTTAAGCAGCATTGAGCGTGGTTACCAATTGGATGGGTGACCGTTTGCACATGCACTTTGGTTTCAATACAATCCCCCAGTTTACCCAGCTGTAAATGGGTACCTTCCCCCTTCAGGGTCAGGGAAAGTAAAGCAGCAAGGGAGAGGAGATGGATGCCACCCTCAATACACTGGCCCCTAGAAAAGCTGAGGCCTCTGATACCTTGCTCCTATACGACCACATAAGTTATGGGACACATTTACCTTACTTTTTTACCTTACATATATATATATATATATATATATATATATATATATATATATATATATTATATATATATATATATATACATACATTCATGTATGACAAACATGATAGCATGATTTATTCATGTAGAATCACTTGTTCATGGATGCACAGTTTAACATTGTACATACATGGGTGTATTACATATATATATATATACATAATCACAGTGTGAATAAATGAATGAATTACAATAAACGAATGAACAGATGAACAAATTGTACAGAGCATAAAATCTCCACACCCATAGGCATAACTGCTGGGCTAGGAGGAAAGGAAATGAAGTGTGATGGGGGGTGGGGAGAGGCCAGAGACGTAATGATATGAGCTATAATCACACACATGTAATTAGTAATACAACACAACACTCAATGTACACATGCATGCATGCATGCATGCACACACACACACACACACACACACACACACACACACACACACACACACACCACACACCACACACAATGACACATGCATGCACACATGCCCATACACAAAAACATGCATGCATGCATGCACACACACACACACACACACACACACACACACAACCACACCACACACACACACACACACACACACACACACACACACACACACACACACACACACACACACACACACACACACACACACACACAATTGCTACAAAAAAACAACAACTGAGAGAGACAGACAGACAGACAGACAAACAGACAGAGACACACACACACACAAACACACAGAGTAGTAGTAGATAATGATGATGATGACCATGATAACGACAGAGACAAAGACAAAGACAATGACGATGATGATGATGATGATATTTTCATCATCTTTGTCTTGAGATCATAATCATCATCATCATCACCATTATTATTATAATTATGGTAATAATATCATTATTATCAGTATGACTTTTATCGACATCACTATCATTATTACCATGGCTTGCTCTTCTTCCACAAACATTCAGGCAGCAACTATTGTTGTCTATCATAAGAGGGCTTAATTAAAAGCAAAACCTACAGCTAGTGCTACAACATGGCCGGTTCTTTGTTAGAAAACTAGTGTAGGTGACCATTACAAAATACTTTCAACAACAATGGTACTGAATAAAACATAGGACTGTGTCCCATCTACAAATGAATTATTTATGAATACAATGTTACAAAACAACTCCTCCTAATAAGACTTGAATTTCTTTCAGTTTATCATTCATCACTTTTGAGATGAGCAGTGAAGTCCAGTCAAAGTGAATTATATAATCTTCACGACATATGAACTCTAATAATAATAATACATGGAATTTGTATAGCGCTATCTCTTGTAAAAACAAATCAAAGCGCTTCTACACCAATGACACGTGACACTGAAATCTTATCACACTAATTTCAGTGTCTGTCTCCCATTTTATTCATCTAGTCATAATAATTCTGCATGAACAAGTGATCAAAAGTCAATTTATGGTCAGTTTGATGAAAGGATTTTTTTTAATGACCTCTAAAGCTTCTTTTCTGTCTTTGTAGTTTCCTTGTCAGTAGGGCAGACCCAAAAAAAAAAAAAAAGGAATAAAATGAAATAAAATATGAAAAAGATAAAAATGAATAAAACAAAATGGAATGAGATAAAATAAAATAAAATGAACAAGGATAAGATAGAATAATAAAATCAAAGAAAACAAAACAAAACAAAAAAAGATCAAATAGAATAGAATAAACATAAAGGAGAAACCAACAAAGAATCTTATTACTGAACAAGGAAACTCAGACAGACAGCCATCCACCACATGTATACATTACAATACAAACAAATGATATTCATTCAGATTGCAGGCAAGCCCGCCCTAGCTGGTGTGGCTGTGAGCCACATACACCAAGCAGCATAATAAGAAAATCCTTTGACAGGGCTGACACTTTGTAATAACTGCATCAATCTTACGCAATGTCAAATGACCTGAGGGCAAAATATATGGACTAGGTTGCCAGCAAACTCTTAGCATCTACACAATAGTTTGTTCTTTTTAATTTCTTACTCAGTTGGACTGAGTGAACAATTTCCTTTGTGTTTCCTCAGTGCACATAATAGCCCCTCTCAAGTCTCACAAGCTATTAAAAAAAAAAGAAGTTTTCTTCCTTCCTCTCTCAACGAATGATCTGTTTTTCCTTCACAACCTATTTTCTCTCCATTTTGTTGTATAAAACCTGCATAAACTCACTCTTTGTTACACAAACAGACACAGAGAGACACAGACACACAGACATATGTGTGTATTTATATACAATCACATAATTTGTCTCTGTCTACCACCACCCATGGGGGACAGTTCAGTGGTCAGAACACTCCCTTTCCCCAAGCTCAAGTTAAGCAGCATTGAGCACAATTACCAAGTGGATGGGTGATGGTTTGCATGCCTTGGCTTCAGTACAGTTTCTGAGCTCACCCTCCTGTAAATGGGTGCCTGCCCTCTTTAGAGTCAAGGAAAAAATCTGGGTCCCTGAATAATTTCCATGCCAAAGCTGCAATGCATGTCTGTCAACCCTTTTTTGGTTGGTTTTGTTTTGATAATTTTTCTGCAGCCTCACCCTTCTCTTTGTCTTGACAAATCCTATGAATAGTTTTAGTAAGGGCATTGGATCTTGTAATGTGGTTATTATTAATACCAATGTAAAACTTTTTTTGTTAAATGGACAACAGGGGTATATGAAGGCTTAAAAGTGTTCTGCCACACATGCTGATCTCTATTGTAATTCGGAATGAAATGGTCCGGCAAACAATATTATGAAATAATCACATATTTCTCACACTGACTAAACAATACAAAGTTCTACAAGGTTTATAATTCTCACAAAGTAAAATCACAAACATTGCTTTCACTCTATCATTATATGTTACATAAAAAAATGTACTGTCGTACACGAAAAATAAAAATAAACTAGATGAGCAGAGGCACAGCTGACATCACATAAATTAACTGACAAGCAGTGCTCAAGGCAGTGTCTCTTACATACAGCCACAAGTTTCGATAAGCCACACCTGCTCTTGCCTCCTACACCTGAACCAGAGGTTCAGAAGATGTCCCTTTAACTGATGACAACAGATTTTTATCAATGTGGATCAGTTTATGCTGTGATTGTAAAAAAACACAAGTAAACAAATCACACGTTTTGTGATTAGAATTAAACGCTCCATTTGCTTTGTACAAAATTTCTGCCCTACGGCCATAAATAGAAATTGTT
>CM060325.1:9164012-9169012 GCA_030674155.1 Stramonita haemastoma | reverse complement strand
ATGAATAAATGAATGAATAATCTTTATTTTTCAAGAGCTGCAGATAAGCATTTTAGGACCTACATACTTTTTTTTATATTATTATTATCATCTATTCAGCTCTTGCCCTGATTAGGGACTATCAAAACATAAACAAAAAACAACCCTCCCCCCAACCCCCCCCCCCCCCAAAAAAAAAAAACCACACAAAAACCCAGCAACCCCCACCCCCCTACCCCCAAAAAAACACCTACAACAACAAAAGTTCAATTTATGATTTAAAGACAGGAGATAGGTATCTATTCAACAAATACATGACCCCCAACAGACAGACGGACAGACAGACAGACGGACAGACAGTCAGACGGACAGACAGACAGAGATGCAAACACAAACACAGACACAGAAAACGTGTCACTACAAAAGTAAAAATCCCATGCTTGTGTCCCATAACCTGTGTTGTAGGGGAGCGAGGCGTCAGAGACCTCAGCTTCTCTAGGGGCCAGCATATTGAGGGCGGCGCCCATCTCCTCTCCCTCGCTGTTTGACCTTCCCTGACCCTAAAGAGGGCAGGTACCCATTTACAGCTGGGTGATCTGGGGGGACTGTACTGAAGCCAAGGCGCGCAAGCAGTCACCCATCCAACTGGTAACCACACTCAACGCTGCTTAACTTGATTTGGGGAAAGCAAGCGCTGTGACCACTTAGCTATCCCGTGCTTGTACCTACGAGAAACATGACGATGATGCAACACTGACAACAAGTCTCATGTAGTCATGATCATCGTCTGTTAGTGTTGTACTGGATGCTTTCTGTGACATGTCACTATGATGTCAGTACATTCCTATGACGTGACATAATTATCTCAGTGACTGATATTTTCAACACACTTTCGGTCAACTCAAAGTCTGGTTGTTGTTGACAGTCTGGCCGACGGCGAGGTCCATGTTCAGGATAAGAGGAGTATTGTCTGCTGTGACGGGGACAGTGGTAGTGATGGTGACCTTTGTCTGTCTGTCTGTCTGTCTGTCTGTCTGTCTGTCTCTGTCTGTCTCTGTCTGTCTGTCTGTCTGTCTGTCTGTCTGTCTGTCTGTCTCTCTCTCTCTCTCTCTCTCTCTCTCTCTCTCTCTCTCTCTCTCTCTCTCTCTCTCTCTCTCTCTCTCTCTCTCTCTCCTCTGTATGTGTGTGGTGGGAACGGATTTCTTCTCTTTTTTTTTTTACAAAACTGCCCGCACACATGGACTGGATGTAAAAAAAAAAGAAACCAACACATGAGTGCTTACAGCACGCAGGCATACGCGCGCGCACACACACACACACACACACACACACACACACACACACACACACACACACACACACACACACACACACACACACACACACACACACACACACATACACACACACATACACAGAGGGGTAGGGGGATAGCCTAGTGGTCAGAACATTGCGCTGGCAATTTGAAGACCCAGGTTCGAGTCCGGTCGAGGAAATTTTCTTCCTGGAGTTAACATCAGTGCTGACTCCATTCTCCCCAAAAGTCCTTCGGATGAGACTTTAAACCGAGGCCCCGTGTGCGAACGCACGCAGAACATCTTGCGCACACGTTAAATCCTGTTCCGCTTTTCGTAAGAGTAAGCCATCGTGTGCCGGTGGGAACAGATGACAATATTTACAAAACTGCATACACACGGGGAGCGGATGAAAAAAGCACATGATTGCTTATTCTGTTATCCTCGATATAAAAGAATAAATAAATAAATAAATAAATAAATAAATAAATAAATAAATAAAGCTTTTCGGAAAAGTAGGTCATTGTGTGCCGTTGGGAACTGATGACAAAGTTTACAAAACTGCATACACGAGGGGATTGGATGTAAAATATAAAAAAAAGCACATTAGTGCTCATCTCATTATCCTGGAAATGAAACACACACACACACACACACACACACACACACACACACACACACACACACACACACACACACACACACACACACACACACACACACACACACACATTTACACACACACATAAACACACACGCCGCGCACACACTAAAAAAGACAGACCGACACAGAGATAAACAGATATAAAGAGGGGAAAGATGGTCGGGGAGAAAGAACGGAAGAAATAACAAAGGAGAAAGAGAGAGAGAGAGAGAGAGAGAGAGAGAGAGAGAGAGAGAGAGAGAGAGAGAGAGAGAGAGAGAGAGAAGAGAGAGAGAGAGAGAGAGAGGCAGGCAAACAGACAGACAAAGAAATACAAAGGCAGAGAGATAGCGAAAGAAGACAGAGAGAAAAAAAATATAGTGATTGTGATTGAAACCAAACATGCCTGTACCAGAAACTGGACCATGATGCAACCATATATATATATATATATATATATATATATATATATATATATATATATATATATATATATATATATATATATATATATATATATATATATATATCTTGGGAACGTCAGTTACAATCGTACTAATTATTTATTGTCCCTTGTCATGTCTGTCAGTATGTCTACATTTTTGTGACATGACATGTGTTGGTGACTGATATATACAACAGAAAGGTAAAAGGTAAAGGTGTTCCATAACCTATATGGTCGTAGGGGAGCGAGGCGTCAGAGACCTCAGCTTCTCTAGGGGCCAACATGTTGAGGGCGGCGCCCATCTCCCCTTCCTCACTGCTTTACCTTCCCTGACCCTAAAGAGGGCAGGTACCCATTTACAGGTGGGTGGACTGGGGGACTATGCTGAAGCCAAGGCACACAAACGGTCACCCATCCAATTGGTAACCACACTAGTATATTTTCATTCAAATCAAAGTCTGTTTCTTTGCAGTCCAGTTGACAGCAAGGTCCATCCATGTTAGGGAGTTATGGTTCTCTCTCTCTCTCTCTCTCTCTCCTCTCTCTCTCTCTCTCTCTCTCTCTCTCTCTCATCCTCTCTCTCCTCTCTCTCTCTCTCTCCTCTCTCTCTCTCTCTCTCTCTCGTCTGAAGGCATTTTTGGAGAGTAGATTCATTACTAATGTTAACTCCGTGGGTAAAATCCCCTCGAACGTGAGAAGGCGGAAATTTGTACCCTACGATGGAAATAATTTTGTGATTCATTTTTTCTTTAACAGAAAGGCAATGAAGAGAACGAAGACAACCGCGGACAGAATTAGACAAACGAAGAGGGAGGGAGAGTGGATGGGGCAGCATAGAGGTTAAAACGTTGCCCTCTTGGTCTGACCGTCTGGGTTCCAGCCACCATCAGCGTAACCGCTTAAGGGATTTTCCCACTGGAGTTAACATCAGTACTGAATCTACCCCCCTAAAAGTCCTTTGAATCAGACTATAAACCGAGGTCCCGTGTGCGAACGCCAGCAGAACGTCTTGTACACACGTTGCAACCTGCTCTGCCTTTTGGAAGAGTAGACCATCGAGTGCCGGTAGGAACGAATGACAAATCTTAAACAAAAACAAAAACAACCAACACACATGCACACTGTTGTCGTGTTTAGACATCAGCCCCAAAGTCGGAATGCGGCTACCTTCATGGTGGACAAAAATGGTTGCATACCCAAAATTTCACCATTAATCAACCTCACAGCTCTAGCCATGGAACAAAACAACAACAACAAAGCAAAAACAAAAGAAAAGAAAGACCAACCAAAGGTACTGTGCTGCATTAATTAGAATTTTCAGAAGTCTAGATGAGAGGTTCATCCAGTATCAATAATCTAAGGGTTAAACAAAACTCAAGTCTAAATAGTAGGTTTTAAAACTTTTATTCTTTTTATTTAAAGCATTGGGGTGGAGGTGGGGGTGGGGCCTCAAATCAGATGGGGCTGACTGCACATTTGATGCTTACACAGTTGACAGAGGAAATCTGCCTTTCACGTAAAAAAAAAAGAATATTAAAAAAAACTGCAATCAAATTTTGTAATAGATATTAGAAATCCTTGTAGACCAATGGTATGAATTATGCAAGTGACAGACTTCACCAATGACTGAGGAAGAACCAAGAACCCTCCTCCCCCTCTAAAAAAAATCACTGTTTTAAAGAGACCCCTGTCAGCATCCTTTCCTACTCCATTCTTTGATTTCGAGGATAATGGAATAAGCTCTCATTTGCTTTTTTACATCCAGTCCCCTTGCGTATGCAGTTTTGTAAATTTTGTCATTGGTTCCCACCGGCACACAATGGCATACTCTCCCAAAAAGCAGAACAAGTTTTAATGTGCTGCAAGATGCTCTGCATGCATTTGCACATGGACCTCGGTTTATTGAAAGCTTTTCAATAGGGAGATACAGAGTGAAGGTCAAAGAGCAGAGGCAGAAAACAAACAACAGATAAACATCCCAAAAAAGGGGGAGAATGAATCAATAGTGTGGGTGGCAACGAAAATAGAGTGATTCATTACAAAAGGAGAAAAAGAATTAAATTTTCCTTTTCCATCTCTCCCCCCTCTCCCCCTGCCCCCCCCCCCCCTCACACACACACACACACACACACACACACACACACACGCACACACACATTGTCATTGTTATTTCATTGGCTTTGGGTTTTCTGTTACTTCAGGAATTCTAAATTAATCCTTGGTTTACATGTTTTCACAGTATTGGAGAACAGCATGAATGTCTGCACCAAGACATGCAATCCATCAACCGTTTTATTTTGTTATGGGTACGGAAGAGAGAAAAAACATCTTCCCCCTAAGAAACAGGAGGAAGAAAAAGAAACGGAAAGAAAAGTATGTAGAACTGGGTCTTCTTTGTTAGCATTGACGTAAAGGAACAACTTTGGCGCAGGTGTGATGTCATTGCCTCCCCCTTGTTAGCGGTGCTGATTCTTGCCTCCCTTGTTTCCTCTCACTCCGTCTTCTGTCAGATAGGACCCCTTGGCTGTTGAATCAAACAGCCCTCCGCCCTCGGCACTGGCTTCTCTGGTGACTACATCTCTGTCTGTTGTGTAGCTCAAGATGGAGGTCGATCTATCTCCTTCCTGTCTTCTTCCTT
>CM060325.1:9139120-9158912 GCA_030674155.1 Stramonita haemastoma | reverse complement strand
TCCCGTTGTTCCTGTCTTTATCCTTACAGCTCTCCCATGCTTCTTTTTTCTGCCTACCACTAGCCATTTTCATGTTTCTTCTTATGCAAATCTGAAAACATTTTGCCATGAACTTTCTGACAAACTGCTGTGAAAACAGTGTCAACTGAGACCAGCTGTCAGATCTCATGCAAAATTTACAAGCACAAGAGAAGACCAGGCACTACACATTCCATCCAATATGGCCACACACAGATGAAGGGCATCAAATACAGATTTCCCAAAAAGAGACTGGACATAGAAAACAACTGAGGCAGCCAATACACATAAGTTATATTTAACCTTTAACGCGCTGCATACTTTTTGCGACTGATTTCCTCTCCCCCTGCATTTTTTTTCAGGTGAGCAAAAATCGAGAGCACCTACTTGTTTAGAACAATTATAAATGTAGAGACTTGATATTTTGTATATGAATAAAAGAATGGATGAGGAATGTTTTCATATAAGACTGTGTTCTGCATGCATGTTTTGACATTGAAAAAAACCCAAACAAAAACCGGAAACATAATGACTATTTTTTCACTTTGAATGGAGTTTTTTAGTGCCATCTACCAAACTGTTGTACTTCAGTCACAAAGCGATTATTTCGTCTTTAAAACACTATCATGGTGACCTAGATCACTTACCGTCACCTCAAAGTCGATTTTATTTAAAGTTTGAAGCCTTCAAAATCATTTTCTAAGTCAGATACGATGGATATTTCCAGCAAAAATCGTTCAAAATCAGTGACTGCCATTTTGGTGTTGAACAAATCCTGAAAGTAGATTTTTACTTTTTAAAAATCCACCGTCGTGTATTGTGTTGAAGAAATTGCAAATCGTGGACAGCAGAGGAAACCCTAGCTTTGTTTTTAATTAAAAGTGATGTCTGTTGCCATTAATAGTAATGCAAACTGTGCTAATGAACCGTGAAATTTGAACACCCCATGTTCAGCATCACGATGCGCCTGCAGTGTAAAAGGTAAAGGTATAAAAGAATTTGCCAAAAACTTACAAATGGTTTTACAAACAGATGTAACACTGAAGTACTGCAAAAAAACAAAAACAAAAAAAAAACCCCACATAAAGACAGGTATGTAAATTGTTTATCCACTCTTGTAACTAATGCCTTTTCTGTAAAAATCACACACACGCACACACACAACTGCTTCTGACATAGATTCAGTTCTGGCAATTGTCTGCAGTGTACCCCAAGACTCACCGTAGCATCTCCCTTCTTGGGTTTGCTGGCATGGCGAGGGAACAGGATGAGCTTGTTCTTGTACTCCTTCAACCGCTGCACATTCTGCTGCAGGTTCTCCAAGGAGCCGTTGCGGCGACGGTAGTCCACAGCAATGCCGATGGTTCTGGCCTGCTTCTTGTTTACTCCTGCTTCCTGTACACACACACAGTCAACACACACATTCAGCAGAGGCATTGACATCCATTTCAGTTTTTTTTTCTTCTGTCAGACATATAAGAGCCATTCAATTTATCAGTGGGAGAAGGGGTTGCATCAGGTAGGTAGCGGCAGCACCGCGCATTTCTGCTACGCACCCTAGGAAAATGCGATTCACTTACTGTCTTCAAACGCTTCTAACTCGAAATCTACTGAATCATTTTGATTTTCATGCATATGAGAATAAAGAGAATTGATTGCTCTTTCATTACGTTGTTTTGTTTTTATTGTACGATTGGAGGTATGAGTATAGCGCGAAGCCGAAAATCGTGAAAAAGGCGAAAAATGGAGAAAATCGTCACTTTTTCCGCGAGCTGCGAAATTGCACGGGTTGAAAAAAATCGCTACCGCCTTTGAACAAGTGCACCAAGCCCTTATTAATTATAACGAATAGAAAGATGAAAGCCCAAGCTTTATTTTTATGGGTGCAAATTTATAGTGTTAAAAATTACGTCACCGAAAAATACAATTTAAAACTTCACAAAATATTTCGTCATCCTCTCTCACCTCGCACCCCGCCGTGCAGGGTATCAAACGAAAGCTTAGCCAATCAACTACAAGAATACAACCACCTTTAGGCAAAAGAACCATTCGGCCGAAGGCGGCAAGACTTTTAAAATGCCTCTGATTGGCCAATTCTACACAGGGCATGGTTTCAGGCGATGTCGAAACCAGTGCGGTGAATTTGACGAAACTGCGGCCAGTACTCGCTAAGTAACCCATTATAGACTTTAACAGTTCATTAATAAGTCATTTCTACATCATATCCAATTAGTTCGATGCTTATTTTATGATTATTTTGTTTTTATTTTGATTCGAAGTGTGCAAATGTTTCGCCGAGTCACGGTAGCAGGCCGAATTGAACAGCGTGTCGAGGACCCGATCGCTTTTATCAAAATTAAGTTTTTTCTTGTAAGTCTGCAGTTCAAAATGCACTGCAATCGATAGAATAATACCTTAAGCATATATCTAATTTTTTTCAAGCAAGTCTGATCTCATTTAGTATTTTTAATTAATTTTTTCTGTACCTGATCTACTACCGGAAGTGACTAAACGAAGCGTAATTCGGAAAAATCGTCTGCTGCAGACTCGGTCGATCCCATCGGAATTGTGTGTGTGTGTGTGTGTGTGTGTGTGTGTGTGTGTGTGTGTGTGCACGCGCGCGCGAGCGTGTGTGTGTGTGTGTGTGTGCGTGTGCGCGCGCGCGTGTGCGAGCATGTGTGTGTGTGTTTAATTTAAGGCATAAAATTTTAATTTTTAACACTTGGACCAGTGTTAAGACGGTACTGACAGCTGACTGTTTAGACTGATGCATGTGTGTGTGTGTGTGTGTGTGTGTGTGTGTGTGTGTGTGTGTGTGTGTGTGTGTGTGTGTGTGTGTGTGTGTGTGTGCGCGCGCGCGTGTATGTATATGTGTGTGTGTGTGTGTGTTTAAGACATACAATTTTAATTTTTAACACTTGGACTTGAGTCCAAGGCACTCAGTACTGACTGCTCACTGTTCAGACTGCAGGTGTGTGTGTGTGTGTGTGTGTGTGTGTGTGTGTGTGTGTGTGTGTGTGTGTGTGTGTGTGTGTGTGTGTGTGTGTTTAAGACATAAAATTTTAATTTTTTACACTTGGACTTGAGTGTTTATAAGACAGTACTGACTACTCTTCAGACTAATGCATGTGTGTGTGTGTGTGTGTGTGTGTGTGTGTGTGTGTGTGTGTGTGTGTGTGTGTGTTTAAGACATAAAATTAGATTTTTTAATTTAACACTTGGACTTGGGTGTTATTGCTAATAGGCCTAAGACAATCAGTACTGACAGCTCACTGTTCAGACTAATGCATCATTGATTGCACTGTGTTTGTAACTTTTCATAAAATGTGGGTGGCTTTGAAATAGTTGCATTTTAATGCACATAAAAATAACAGTAAATTTGAATAGTAAAAAACCGCCCCCAAACAGTCATAAAAAGATATGCAACAGACTTAGTAATCAGCAGGATACTGGTCTACACACACACACACACACACACACACACACACACACACACACACACACACACACACACACACACACACACTCTTATTCAGTTCACATACTCACACTGCATTTATATATAAATTATATGCATATTAATTTAACATTTCAGAGGATGATACCTATACTGATCTGGAAAAAAAGCATTCTTTGCCCAAGGGAAAAAAAAAAAACAGACTAATTTTTAGTCACAAGCTTATGTTACAGATGCAACTTCTGAAACAATTGGGTGGGAAGACATGCGCTGAAACTGAAACATTTTTGCATACATTCTGTGGTGGAGTCCCAGAGCACAAAATTAAAGACTTTTGCCTTTTGTTTTGTTGTTTTTTTGTCCCCAATAGCTATTTTTGTTGTTGCTTTTTCTTCACCTGGGGGTCATGCAGAATTTTCTTTGTTCGCTTTCTTGTTTTGTTTCTGTTTTCTGTTGTTGCTTGTTCCCCATCTGGGAATCACAGTGAGATTGAGAATCAAGTACACACTGGATGAGAAAAGTTTGTGTCTATGACTGTTTTTAAGTGCCTCGCCGCATAGGCAGCCATTCTTCTGAGGGGGTTTTGCTTTAATGTTTTTTTCCTTGGTTTTGCTTTTTGTTTTGTTGTTTTTTCCCCCAATAGTTCAAAGCACACACACACACACACACACCACGCACGCACGCACCGCACGCATGGATGCATGCGCCCATATGCACATGTATGCACCTACAATATCATGAATATGTATGTAAAATAATGCCAAAAACTAGTGTCATTTTGCTGGAAAATGAATTCCAACAAAACCTTTTTATCACAAAGCAACTTTGATTTCATGTGGTCCAGAACTGTTGCAGGGTCATGTCGGGTCACATCATTTTCATTATAAATTATGGTTACATAACACCTTTTAACAATTTTTTTTCTTGTCCTTGAGAATATTTTAAATCAAATAATGTCAACCTTTAAAGCACAACATAAACAATATTCTGTCCAAATTTGAAGTAATTTGGTTTATTTATTCAGAAGTTATGACTTTTTTTGTAATTTTTAAAAAATGTGAGGTCCGCACTGGTCATTTTGGCCTTTTCTCCAACTTTGAAGCAAAATAACTGCTAAAGGGATGAACTGACCACTCCTAAAAAAATTAGGCTAAATCTGTATGTATATAGAAATAGATACATACAATTTCAAGAGAATTGATTGAAAAATCTTGAAACTGATGGACTCCAAACATGGTACTTTGTGAAATTTCGCACATTTCGAAAATGGGTTTTTTGCATTTTTGATGCTCCATAACTTTTTTTCTACCAACCAGATTCTTTTCATTTTTGGTTTTCATGTTCTCTGTGGTAAATAAAAGAACTGTTTGAATGTTTTCAGAGTGTGCCTTATTATTTGCAAGAAATATGATCATTCAAAGTTGGCCAATTATTTGTTTTCCGCGCACTTCACAGTAGCGTCAAAATTCAAAAGGCCATATCTCAAAAACTATTTAAGATATCAGGCTGATTTTTTTTTTGTTATGTTTCTTTTGATAATATCTTCACTTCTAAAGCAAAAAAAGGGCCATAATTCCATTAAAAAATTTTTGCTGTCGCTACCTACATCAGGGGAAGTACAGCCTAGTGGTCGAGAATTGTGCTTTTCATCTGACGACTTGGGTTCAGCCCTCCACCAAGGAATCACTCAAAGGGTCTTCCCCCCTTTAGTTCGTATTTTAGGTGTTTCAATTAGAGTATGCAACCTTTTTTGCCCACCATGAAGGTAGCTGCATTCTGTTTCTGGTATCACATCTTTTATCACAAAACATTTCAGATTAATATTGGGTATTTATTTACCTATTAATTTTTTTGCCAAGCTTTCCCTCCTCTCTCCAGCTGCTTCTTTCAGCCTACAATGCCCTTTTGCATTCCTTCTCTAAAATGTCCTTTGAAGGTCTTTAACCCTAGTAGCGCTGTTCCCGGATTACTCCAGAATGACGTAGTGCAGCACTTCTGGCGGCTCCCGGAATATTCCGGGATGACGTCGGTGATCGTAATTGAAGGCTTTCTTTCGCTTTCAAAGGTCATCCAATGAACGTGAAGGCCATTGTAGGGCCGCAGAAATGGGTGAAGGTCATCCGCAGTCGCAAGCAACGAGGATTCTGATTAAACCAGAGGTGTATTTTTTTTTTTTTTTGGACGAACGTTGATCGCCTGAAAACAAAATGGCGGCAAAGTGTTTGCGCTCGTATCACTCGAAGTATTTTTCGAGTTTTTTGACGATATTGACGGCGATGAGGAGTTTTAGAGGCTGGATTTGGTTAAATTAAACGATAATAGAGACGATAAGGTAAGGATTGTAAAATATTTTTGAAAAACTTCGGAAAAATTGATCGCGATCGGACTGAATCGAGCGGTGCCAAGTTTTGTCCAAAGCACTTCATAGCTACCGGGCGATTTCGATGTCATACATTGTTTTACTTTATTTTAACGCAACACGGCTTCGAAATAACTGTTTTTAAGTCATTTCTATATGCTGTCGAGTACTTTGCATCACACGAAATCAAGCGAATGTCATATTTTCGTCATAGAACACCGCCAGTTCGCACGAAATAAGTGTTCACCGCCATGACGATCGCGTCGATCATTTCGCTGGACTTTCGAGTATTTGACGACCGATAAAGCCACGGAAGCTCTTTATTTTTTCAAAACTTATGTCAACAGACAGTATTTATCAAATCATGACATTTTTGCACCGCAACAACATTGCATATCGTGTTAAAATCAATCTGGGTCACCGACATCGCAACAGTGATTGGTAGTGCACGCGCAGTTTTTAAACTTTATTTATTTTTTACATTATCATAAACACTACATGCTGCTATAAAATTTCACTCTTTTAAAAGCTTGTTATCTAAGCTTTCCAGTGATTTACAACTTTACACACTTAGTTTAGTTTTACATATCAACATCAAGAGTTGTTTGACCCCACCCTACTGCAAATCAACAATGGCTGCTGTTAATTCAGCCAGCAGCACCTAGTACCAGCTGCCGTTATTTCAGCGCTACTAGGGTTAAAAGCATTCTCTTGCTGTCATTTGGAGTGACTAAGATGGAAAAAAGAAAAGGTAAGTGTACCACATGTACTTTTACGTGAATGGCATATAATATTGTTCGAAGATAAGCTTGCGAATTCATGCAATGAGCTGCAGAAACAAAAAAGCCTACAAACTCACTGTAAAATAACGTGTCTAGTATTGTAACTTATCTTACAGATTTTACTTTCATTTATGTCTTGTTAGTCACTCTGACACTATAATCCAAGTTATCAACACAAGGGCCCATACCATACTGTTTTTGTCCTATTGACCCCGAAAGCCATCAGGGCTGTTATAAGGGCCTGTAATTTTCAACATTACTTGTAATTTCACTCTCCTACTGAGCTAGATGCAAAAATATCAATTATTTGAAATAACATCTAAATGTATAATAATGAAATCCATGTTCGTCAATTTTTTTTCAAACAGTCCAAAGGTGACTGGGGCTGACAATATGAGGATGGATATTGATATCATTAACAATGTGAAGACATCAACAGCAGGTAAATAAGCACATAATTGGCAATAACTATCTGGTAAGGAAGCAAATACGATGATTGGTTGGAAGGTGTTCATACCCCACCCCCCCCCCCCCCCAAAGTTCTAGGTGAACATGTCTTTTTAATTATACAAAGACACTGACATTTCATAACACAAACACAATGTTACCCCCCCCCCCCCCCCCCCCAAAAAAAAAAAAACCAAACAAGAAACAAAATATTCCTGCAGTAGTAATAATAATACTAATAAAAAAAGTTAGTCACCTTCAGCTCATCCAGAGTGAACCCACGACCAGCACGGACACGAGTGTTGTACTTGAAAGTAGGGCAGCGCACCACTGGCCTCAACAGTCCAGCCACAGGGCGGGGAGCAATGGTCAGAGCTTTCTTGGTGCGTTTCATCTGTCGCCTCTTCTTGCGCATGGGCTGGTTGAACCATGTTTTGACCATACGTTGCCAATCCTTGTGGAAGTGGCCATTAGGGATGATATTGTTTCTCTTTGGAGCCATGGCTGGATCTACACAAATAAAAAAGTTTGAATTTGCTAATTGCTAAAAAAAACATTGTAGAACACATTTAATAGATCTGTTTATAAAATCACAATAACAAAGAATGCTTACACAAATACTTAGGAAGGTTAAGTTTTGTTCTGTTGCTCTTTTTTTTTTTCAACAAGAAGTAACTAGCTTCCTGTCAGTAGCAGGGTTCGCGCTAGGATTTTTTAAAACCGGTACTGCGAGTTGCCATTTCAGAGACATCTTGACCAACTCCCCCAAAATCGGTCCCCAGAAAATAAAATCCGGTACGTACTGTGAACAAAACGAAACTAATCAGTGAGGGGTCGGGGGAGGGGGATTGTTGGGCAGCAAAACTAAATCTAAATTGAACGCGAATCTCTCAGACTTTGACTGCCGTGCTGCTTGCTGCCACTCGGTTCTTGGGCATGAAGCCACGAAGGAAATAGGATTTTTTTTTCTAGCGCCTGTGCCACTGTCCGTGTCAGTCTGTTGTTTTGCATGGCATCATTCGTGTGACTTATATTCTTCTTTCTTGTTTCTATGCTTAGCGCTCATCTAGATCTTTGTTCAATTTAGATTTGGTTTTCGACTCTTCTCTCTGAAAGCAACGCGCAAATTCATAGTCATAGACCCTCGCTTTTCGCTTTTCGTAAGAGCAGGCCATCGTGTGCCGGTGGGAACGGATTACATTTACAAAACTGCATACACACGGGGACTGGATGTGAAAAAGCACAGGAGTGCTTATTCCATTATCCTCGATATAAAAGATTAAAAGAATACAGAATAAATAAATCTAGGCCCCATTTACTCAATGTGAATGGAAGTCGCTATCATGCCGAGAAGAGCCTGAAGCTCTATTCTTTCACAGTAAAGCATGCTGTTCTGCGTGCTAGGCTAATAATGAGGCTGGCGCCAAAGATGAGAGTTCGTCAGAAGGGGTGGGAAGGGGTAGGTGCGGTAAGCACAGTACAGGCCCATGACAGACTGTCAGAAAACATCACTTCAGACTTTTTTTTTTTAGATGGAAATCTAATCAGTTACAGGCAAACAGAACCGGTACGCGGTACCGGCTGCTTTGAAAATTTTCGGTATTCCCTGTTTACAATCGGTAAAATACCGACAATTACCGGTTATCGCGAACCCTGAGTAGTGTCAGTATTTTCAAAGCTTCTGAACACTATAACTCTATTAACTGTCTTGAGGATCAATAATTCAACAGTCCTTTAACCTTACCTAACCATCATAACAAAATCCTCAATATGGATCTACCATATTGTTGACTGTAAATATACTGAATTAGCACCTGGCGATGCTTAACCTGTCTGCTAAACAAGCTGACAGGTAAATTTTCAATTCATACTCCAAGCCCCCCATGACATGGACATGTGTGAACTGCATTGAATTAATGCACTACAAAATTTGTTTACTCAAGTATGTTCAATGTGTCATCTTCACCAATGATTAACTTCATTAAGCCCCCCCCCCCCCCCTTTTTTTTTTTGTTCCTTAGCTAAAGCTTCATATTTATAATTGTATTCCTGGATTTACACCGTTGGAAAATCTTCAGTTCTTACTGTGGAAAGAAGTAAAAACATCACTATGTGGCGGGCAGTATGCCTAATATTTGATCTCTAGAAGTAAACCATAAGTAGCGACTTATTCTGCATGTGATCTGAAAGTTGCGCATCATAGTCAATTATAACAGCAGCCACAATCAATAACATTTGAGACAAGGGTGTCGCAACAAACTGTTTGGAAAAAGACAAACTGCTAGGCTAGGCCTAAAGACATAATAATTTATTAGAATGCATACAGCTAGTAGGCTTAGACTTGAGTAGCCTAACAAAGATGCAAACTGTTAACAGCTGAAAACCTGCCACATCCATGAAAATAATTTTACATGCAGGTAAAAAACAAGAGCATTGATAATATGAAATTGAAAGGCCTTTGCCGATTGCAGATCTTGCCAAGTGAAAGTAACTCCTTACAACGTCAGCAAGCATTACATTTACGAAAAGACTTATGCTATGGCATGAAGTCGTTCTTTTCAAACAAAACAATAAATCGATAGGCGTCGATGGTAAAAGCTGTAGCCAGTGCATAATATAGAACTCTGATTTGATATGAAGGTTATCAATAGAAGTAATATCACAAACAAAATCGCCGATCACACATGCCTCCCATGAATTTGTTTATGAATAACTCAACGTTGCTGTTTAAACCAAGATCATCTTCCCGGATAAGCATCAAAATCAAGTAAATGTTAATACTAACGAATAATACAATAATAAATAATTTCAGAGACCAAAGATGTAGGATACAATCGGGACAGTAAAGCCTGATTCTTGTGATTTTAAAACTACATCTCATGCGACTCACCTTTTTCCTAAGACTTCCAACCGGAAAAGGAAGAGGCTTGTCCGACATGTACCGGAAGGGGTAGACAACTCCAGCAGTTGCAAATTTTATGGACGGGAAAGCAAGTACCCGTAACTTGGCTTTTTCTTTTTTTCGTTTTTTCCCCCGATTTTGCACTGTTTGGGATGGCATAAAAAAAATTGTTATCTTGTGTTCATAAAATCTTTTTTTGTTGTTGGCAATAAACCTTGCATTGCACTCTTTTTACCTTGATATGGTTGATGTTACTGCCGTCGCATGCAGAATCTTGTGTTAACTAGCTACATTATAAGCAATACAAAACGAAAGTAAATAATAAAAGACAAATGAATGAAAAGTCTCAATGATAGTGATGTGATTAATTAGAACAAGAAGAGGAAAAATATGCCAATATTTGAAGTCATAATGAAAGTTACGAGTAAAATTGTCGTCGACATAAAATTATATTAATTTTTATGTCACTTTTTTTCAAGTCTGATTATAATTGATTTATCTCTCATTTATTCATCATACTCAGTGTAATTTTTGTTCATATATTGAAGTTAAATCATTCATTAAAACATTGATAACAAAATGGAATGGATGTATGTAATACGTATAAAATTATGAGAAACTCCGGAAAAAGGAAGTAAAATCAATAGGGGCGAAAGTAGACACCAGAAGTCAGCTTATTATCATTGATAAGCTTGTCAAAATTATAAACAAAAGTAATTTACTGCTGCAGACAGAATTTTGTTACAAAGGTTAAATGCATTGTGATAAGTTTCTTAGGTAGAATTTTATAACATCTCTCTTCTCTTCTCCGTTCTCAGTAATCCCTTACTGGGTAGGGTGCACACTATCTGGCTCTTCTCCAGTGCTTGCAGTTTTGCAGGAGGTCTGCCCACTGGCCTCTGCATACACATCCCAACTTTAGAGCAGCTCAGTTCATGTACATGTTGCATGCTGAGTATGTTTGCGTTTCTGCAACCCACCAGACACTTATAAATATGAATTACAGGATCTTAAACATGCATTTTTGATCTTCTGGATATGTATGTAAGGAAGTTAAGGCACTGGCAGGTCTGCACTTGAAGTTGATCTGGGAGATAATAAAAAAAAATCCCTATCTTTAATTTGCCAGATGCTGATGCCAAGATTAGAGCTCGTGACTTCATGGATATACAGGATTGAAGTCAAACATGTCTTAACCATTTGGGTACTGTGTTCATCTGAAATTTCATGAATTTTTTTTCATGCAGCTGAAGATGAGCAGTTAACTATGGCCAGTAATGATTCAGCTGATCTTTGAAATAAATGATAATGATAATAATAATGATGATGATGATGATGATGATGATGATGATGATGATGATGATGATGATGATGATAATAATAATAATGATAATAATAATAATAATAATAATGATGATGATGATGATGATGATGATGATGATGATGATGATGATAATAAACAGTTGTACTTGTGGCAAACAATTCAAATTGAAACTAACAAACCAATGTTCATATATGCCTCTCTAAAAATAGTGTGTAAAATATTAAAAAGGTGAGAAAAATATTGTGTAATATGATTTGATGACAATCTACATGGCTATCATACTCAGTTGTGTGTGTATTTTGTGTGGTGTGTGTGGGGGGGGGGGGGGGGGGGGGGAGACTGTTTTTCTGATGTGATAATGAAGAGTATTTAACAATTTGTTCCAGGTCTCTGAACAAACCAGTTAAAACATTTTGTTTCAGGCAGCTCCCCATGAACAGTCAAAGAACTTCATGTACACTTGTGACTGCTCCCCATGAACATTAAAAGGGCTTTAATCTGCAATCCAGCAAAACAGAAATGAGACGAGATGGCGACCTTGACAATCATTCACTTTAATGACGTGTACAATATAGAAGGCCAGCCTGATGAGCCAACAGGGGGAGCTGCACGACTTGCGTCTTACGTCAAGTCATGTGGGCATCTCAGTCCACTGGTTCTGTTCAGCGGCGATGCTCTCAATCCATCCTTAAGTATGTATACTCTTCCCCCCTCTTGTATATATGACTGTTCTGCACTTCTAATTAATTTTTTTCCATACTTTGTTATTTCACCCACGTATTGATGCATTGTAGGACTATCAGATCCATATTTTGCAGTTTGACACAAGACTAACTGTCAGTGGTTATGAACATTTATATAGAGGTGTGTTGATGATGAAAAGATCACTTTTTATGATTCAGTAACCATGTAATAAAAGACTTAAGTACGGAGAATGCCATGTATGCACACATTCTACAACTTTTCTACAACTTGTGTGTGTGTGTGTGTGTGTGTGTGTGTGTGTGTGTGTGTGTGTGTGTGTGTGTGTGTGTGTGTGTGTGTGTGTTCATAAATGTGTAAATTATGAATTAGATTCAAGTAACAGTCTGATATTTAAGCAGCTTTACAAGTATGTTCTGTTTATACTGTTTTTATGACTTATATAACTTTGAATTCTTTGAGAATCTTATCTCTCAAGTGCTATATTTTTCTGACACATTTTGCTCTAGCTTTATTTATTATATTTTTCTCATCAGTATGATTTTTTAGTGACCACTTGGATATTAACTTCATTTTGTGTGAGCAACCTTTTGGTCACAACATCTGTAAACAGAGGAAAATATTTGTGTGTGTCTTGTGATTTTAGACTGATGATTTTCAATAAAAAAAAAATGGCTGGGAATTTCAGGGACCATTGTAATTAGTGTAGACAATTTTCTGGGGCATGTTTCTCATTCTGATATAGTATTTTGTGAATGTGGGTTTTTTGTTGAATTTTTCGAAAAGCATTTTTGTGTTCAAAGTTATTTTCAGAAGGTATACTTAGTTGGGGTTTTTTTTTTGTTCAGACGGTATCTAACTATCTTATCTTATTTCTGATTTTTTTCAGTGAGCATTTTCTTGAAGGGAGTGCAGATGATTCCAGTTTTGAATGGAATTGGAGTGCAGTGTGCTGTGTTTGGAAACCATGACTTTGGTGAGTTCTGGGAGTGATGTAGCATGCTCACAAGGTTTAATTTAGATTTTTCTTCTTTTTTTCATGCGTAGAGTTCTGTTTTTTGTGAAATTATTGCTTTTGGAATAAGGATCAGTGGGTTGTGTTATGAGTTATAGAAGGTTTCATTCCCTTGTTTGTTAAAAGCCAAAAAAGTAAGTTTATGATTAGAAAGGAAAGTCCCTGTTAGTGTTACCAGTGTTAGTGCTAAGTCAGTAAGTGGAGTGTGCCGGTGTTGTTGTTATTTTAACAGCCTGGACTGACTCAGTTTGAATAGTTTATATCCTCAATTCTAGATCACCACAGAGATAATAACATTTTTTCAACTCATCTTAACATGCTGTCATTGCAATGGTAATGGTAGCATTAAGACATTGATCGGGTTCCTTCACTGGAGCTTCTTTGAATGATGCTGGGAGGAGGGAGGGGGAGGGGGGTGGATGTGTATTATGTTACATTGGGCTGTTATCTCCTGTGATGTGATTGTGGAAGTTGATGTCAACATGAAAAACCCGTCATGGTAGAATTTTTATTTTTTATTTTTTATTTATTCTTTTTTATCGAGGATAATGGAATAAGCATTCATACATTTTTTTACATCCAATCCCCGTGTGTATGCAGTTTTGTAAATGTCATCTGTTCCCACAAGCACATGATGGCCTACTCTTAGGAAAAGCGGAACAGGATTTAACGTGTGCGCAAGATGTTCTGCATACGTTGGTACATGGGGCCTCGGTTTATAGTCTCATCCGAAAGACTTTATAGGGGAGTGGGGTCAGCACTGATGTTAACTCCAGAGGAAAAATCCCCTTGACCGGGAATTGAACCTGGGTTGTCAAATTGTGAGTGCAATGTTCTGACCACTAGGCTATATCCCGCCCCCAAGGATTGATTGATCAGGTGGTGTTATTGAATTCAGAATGCTTTTTGAGGAGTGCAGAGAGTAAGGGAGATTATCTCAAGTCAAGTCAAGTCAAGTCAAAAACACTTTAATCATCCCACGAAGGTCAATTACGGCCATTTTTGTTGTTGCCCTTACTTTAATGGAAGGTTTGTTTACCTGCAATAGTAATCACTTAGATGTGAGTGGATATTACTTTAAGAGTATGAAAAATTGAGGAAGAAATAATTTTTTATAATGTTATTCTAACTTCAGAATCGTTGGATCATATTCAGCTCAAAAACTTTAATGATCAACTTTGTTAATGTTACTCATACTTTAAAAAAACAAAAACAACTTTGATATACCAGGAAGAAAAGTGGTGAATGAACTTCATTGTAACCAAATCTGTATGAAAAAAACAACAACTTATTATCAAAAAGAGTAGCTCAAACAATTTTTTTTTCAAAGGTATACTATTTACAGTATCTTCTTTAGTTCCTTCAGTGTTTCCCTATAAGCCATCATATTTAAAAAAAATTACAGTTAATGAAATAAAGCACTTTTATGATGGTTTTGAAGTCATTGCTGCTTGTTTTCCTCAGACTTTGGTGTGGATCACCTGGTGGACTGTATACAACAGACGACCTTTCCATGGCTGCTTAGCAATATACTTGACAATGTCAACGAGGAACCGTTAGGAAAAGGGGAAATAACCTTTATGATTGAACAGAATGGAGTGAAGGTAAGTACAGCCATGTGTGCATGAGGACAGTTTTTTTATGAATCACAGCTGAGTTTCGTACAACAGAGCATAAAGAATAACATCACACAGCACATCATCACACAATAGGGGAGTTTACTTACTTTACTTTATCCATCCTCTTGTAGCATCTTGGTCATCAAGGGGAGAAAGAGCTTTCCGTCTGTGGCAAGTTTGAAGGCCTGGGTGGGTGAGATATTGTGAATCTTCAGTGTTTCTTTCACACCCTAAATCCAGGTCTTCCTCGGTCTTCCCCTTGCCTTGTATTCCAACATCCTTGTGTTGTAAGCTTTACTGGCAGGATGATGTGGAGTACTGCTCATAAAACAAGACTGCTCTGTACAAAACTGAATGAATGATTTTTTTCATTGTTTCTAAGCTTGAGCTCTGAGGTTCACCAACAGTAGCCATATTCTAACTACAGGGATAAAATCTAAAGACAACACCAGTGTGTGGGCATTTAGCTTTTTTTTTTTGTTGTTTTTTTGCCCTCTCTCCTTACTGGCACAAATGTCCTCTTCCTCTGAAAGGCACACACAGGTTTTAACATTGTGTTCAAGATGTTCTCTGTGTGTTTGTACAAGAAGCCTTAGTTTATAGTTTCATTCAGGTACTTCCAAGGGGAGTGAAAAATCCCCTTGAATGATTGTCTTGGTGGTGGCTCAAATTTGGGTTTGATTGTGGACTGTCAAATTGAAACAGCAAGCAAATTTAAGCACTGGGCTGTCACAATCCCTGAATGAATGAATGAGTCTGTGATTTATATACCTCCACACTCAGAGGCATGATTGCAGCTTTGGGGGTGGAAACACTTGAAAAAGATGGTGGGATAGTGAGAGGGCAGGAAAAGATGTATGAGCTATGAGAACACACATACAGTTCTAAGCATTGAAAGAAACACAACACAGACAGAAGACAGAGACAGACACACACACACACATGCATGCCCCCCCCCCCCCCCCCCCCCCACACACATGCATGCATGCAATCACAGTGCAACTAGACAAGCTGTAAATGGTTACCTGCCCTCTTTAGGGTCAGGGAAGGTAAAGCAGCGAGGGAGAGGAGATGGGCGCCACCTCAACATGCTGGCCCCTAGAGAAGCTGAGGTCTCTGAAGCCTCGCTCCCCTATGACCACCTAGGTTATGGGACACCTTTACCGTCACCTTTTTTACCCCGTGTGTATGCAGTTTTGTGAATTTTGTCGCCTGTTCCCACCGGCCACATGCTGGGCTGAAGACACTTTGCGTGTGGTGGCAGGTGGGTCTGATAGGTATGGTGGAGGAGGAGTGGATATCCACCCTGTCCACTGTGGACACAGAAGACATCACCTTTTCTCGAGCTTGTTCAGAGGGCAGAACGTCTGGCACAACAGCTGAAGAGACAGGTGAGCTGGAAATAGAAGGTGGATGAAAGGTGTGTGTGTGTGGGGGGGGGGAGGGGGGGGGATGGGGGTGGGGGTGTGGGGGATGGGGTGTGTGTGGGGGGGAGGGTGTGTGTGTGTGTGTGTGTGGGTGGGTGTAGGTGTGTGGTGTGTGTGTGAGTGTGTGGTGGGATAGGAGGGAGGGTGTGTGTGTGTGTATGTGTGTTAGGTTGTGTGTTGTTAGGTGTGTGTGTGTTGTGTGTGTGTGTGTGTGTGTGTGTGTGTGTGTGTGTGTTTTCTTATATAAAAAAAAATATAGCTCTCCTCCCACTCATATGAGAAAGCTGCGAAATGCAAAATTGTTCTTCAGCTTCTCTGTCATTGTTACTCATCAAACTGGAGATGATTTACTGGCAACACAGAAGATGAAAATAGAAGTGATTATTTTGATTTGTTTGAACTTACTGAAGAAGGACAGAGCAAGCTTGCCAGCACTAGTTCATCAGAACAGTGACAGTGAATATGTTAAGATGAAGAGGATTTACCACTTTTTCAAAGTTTTTTCACACCTGTTTTACCTTTGTGCGATATATTTGTGACAAATGGGTGACACTTGCACACTAAAACATCACATTATATCACACTGTAGAATGCCAGTGTGTTTGCTTCAGTTTGTTGTTGGTAGTTTAATTTGTTGTTGTTGTTGTTGGTTTTTTTTTTGGGGGAGTGTGTTTAAACTGATACCAGCATTAACACTTGACATTAATCACGGCTAAATAATTGTTTTTGGGGGGGTCGGGGCGGCGTTGGAGGTGGTGTGGTGAGGTTGGGTTGTCTTTTAAAACAGTGATAACCAGCATTAACAACCTGACATAATCACTTGTTTTGACAGGGAGCTGATCTGGTGATAGCGCTGCACCACATGAGGTGGCCCAACGATGAGAAACTTGGCGCAGTAGTGTGCCAAAGTGGACCTCAATCTAGGTGGGCAATGACCACGACTATGGGGTGGAACAGGTAAGAATGTCAGGTGATAAAGGTAAAAGTCAAGGCTTTCTGTAATGTTATTCAGAAGCTTAGATTGAAGTGGATAGATGTGTGCGCGTCGGCGTGTGTTGTGTGCACTGTGGCCGTGGTACGAGTGTGGGTGTTTTTGATATTTTTATTTGAAGGTATCATGTAATGTTTGACCAAATATGAAATGTAGCTATCTTGTGTCTTTGATTATGATTCGTGATCAATATGCTTGTCTGTATTGTAATTGTCCTACTGGGATGATTAAAGTGTTTTTGACTTGACTTGACTAGATTAATTCACCTGATTAGAGAAATGGATTATTTTGGAAATATCAGTCAGAAACTACTGAAGAAAAAGAACATGCTTGTGTGCAGACAGGGATCAAATCCTCACCTTGCTTTCTAGGCAGATACATTACCTCTAGACCCATGATTTCTGATAAACTGCAGGCCCATGTGCAACACGTATTTAGTGGACGTAAAAGAACTCATGGCAACAGAGAGTTATTCCTGGCAAAATTCTGTTGAAAAAAACCCCTCTCTGACAGGGAAACAACTGCACATGCAGACAGCAAATTGTAAGAGGAAAAAGGGATGATGTTGTTCTTGTGAAGACATGCTCTCCCTCGGGTCAGAATCTTGAATTTTGCTCAGAGAAATCTGCCATGAATGAAAGTACATGCAATGCAACTCAACACAACACAAACACAACACAACACAACACAATACAACACAACACAACACAACACACAATACAACACAACACACCACAACACAATACAATAATGTCTGCTCAATAATCATACTTTTTTTTTTTTAAGCAGTTTTAGTGCCCTGAAACCAAGGCCTTGGGAAAGTTTGTGATGTATATATATATATATGTGTTGGTTGGTGGGCAGGTGAATGGGAAGTATGTGCTGAAGAGTGGAACGGATTTCCGTAACTGCAGCAAGTTGACCTTGATGAAGGACAGTGGCTCTGGCTGGTGTGTGGACATCGAGCGGGTTGACCTGACCTCTGACTTCCCTGAAGACCCTGACATGAAGCTGGTTGTGGAGAAAATGCTCGGTATGTTATGGAAGGATTTTTTTCTTCTTGCATGTGTGTCATTGTTTCTTGTGTTCGTTATGTCTTTGTTTCTTCTGTCGAGCGTATTATCAGATATGTTCCTCTTCTGGAGTATGGTTGCCTATATGGATGTGTGTGTGTGTGTGTGTGTGTGTGTGTGTGTGTGTGTGTGTGTGTGTGTGTGTGTGGTGTGTGTGTGTGTGTCTGTGGTTGTGTGTGTGTGTGTGTGTGTGTGTGTGTGTGTGTGTGTGTGTGTGTGTGTGTTATGTATGTGTGTGTGTGGGCACGCGTGTGTGTGTGCGTGCTTGTGTGCGTGTGTGCATGCATGCATGTGTGCTTGCATTTTGTGTGTGTGTGTGTGTGTGTGTATGCGTGTATGTTTAATGGTGTTATATTTTCACTGACAGAGGGAGTACAGGACAAGATGGACACCTACCTGGGCACACTGGGGGTCAACCTGGATGGACGCTTCAGCTGTATCAGAACCATGGAGACCAACCTGGGTGAGTGCCTCATCTGTGTTTGCATTGTAAAGGTAGAATAATAATAATAATGATGATAATGATAATAACAACAACAACAACAACAGTGATGATGATAATAATAATGATGATGATAATAATAACAACAACAATAATAATAATATTAATAATAATAATAATAATAATATAATTTTAAAAAGTAATAGTAATAATAATACATGGAATTTATAGAGCGCTATATTTTGCCAAAAAATAAATCATAGTGCGCTTGAAAAAGTAAAGGTGTTCCCATAACCGCCGCCGCTGTGGCCTAGTGGTTAGGGTGTTGTACTCGTAATCTAAAGGTTGCGGGTTCGATCCCAGCTATTCCGCTATGGCGTTGTGCCCTTGGAAAAGGCACTTTACGGCTATTTTCTCACCCCACCCAGGTGTAAAAGGGGGTACCAACCTTGTGTTGGGGGTTAATCCTGCGATAGACTGGCGTCCTATCCAGGGGGGAGTCTATTACTCTCAGTCGCTTAACGCCACAGAAACCGGGATAAGCACCGGCCTGATGAGCCTTATGGCTCGGGACAGACTTTAACTTTAACTTTAACATAACCTATGTGGTCTTTGGGGAGCAAGGCATCAGAGACCTTATTTTCTCTTGGGGCCAGTATGTTGAAGTCGGTGCCCATCTCCTCTCCCTCACTGCTTTACCTTCCCTGACCCTAAAGAGGGCAGGTACCCATTTACAGCTGGGTGAACTGGGGGACTCTACTGAAGCCAAGGTGCACAAACATTCATCCATTCATTTGGTAACCTTGTTCACTGCTGCCTTACCTCAGCATGGGGAAAGCGAGCGCTCTGACCACTGAGCTGTCCTGTCTCCCATTGTACAGGCATGTAAAGGCTTCAGTGTGCATGTCAGTGTTGGATGGATTGTTCCAGTACAAAAATAAACAGCACACAATACGCTATACAGCAACCTCAGGAAGATTGTGTGGACAACAAACAGAGATAACCCTGCAAACCAAGCTGTGTGGCCCATGAGAGGAGCTGGAAAAGACATGCCATTATTTTTCCCAGACACATCTGACAGTGTAAAAGCGAACGAGAGAGGAAGAATAGCCCATAGTCCAGGCTTCAGTAGCACACTGAGTTATGCTGGTGATAAAGTGGCTGGCATGTTCTGTGGTGTTGTATTCTCCACTATCCAAAAAAATATATATATATATCCTCTACGCTGTAATAC
>CM060325.1:9109943-9139020 GCA_030674155.1 Stramonita haemastoma | reverse complement strand
AGTGACAAGCACTGGAGAAGACCTGACACTTCACATCCCGGGAAAACAGGGAAGAGAGAGAATACAACATCACTCTGTCCACAATGAACGGAATATTGACCAAGAAAAGAAAAAAGGAATATTGACTGTATGACCAGTAAGGAGGTCTAGTTATTAGAACAATGGCTACAGAAAGGGCAGAGTGTGTTGGGGAACTAGAAGTAAAATTTGATGTGGTCACTTGTTTATGAAGTTCTCATCTAGCGTTTTATCCTGTAGGAGAATGAAGGAAAAAAAGCAACAGTGTAAAAAAAAAAGTTCTGTTGAAGGAGTTGACATGTTTTTCTTTGTGTCTTTTGCCCCTAGTGTGTTAGTAAGTAAGTCTCTCCTCTCTGATAAGTCTGCTTGTATCCATGTGATCTCATGTTGAGAAACCTATTGTTAAAGGGATGGCATATAGTTATGAACTAGTGTTGCTGGTGTTCAGGTTTTGTAGTTGTTATTGTTTGTTTGGGTTTGGGTTTTTTTTTAGTTGACCAGAAGCGACTTAAGTCAATCATGTTTCTGATAGTGTGCCATGGTATGATGACTGTGATTCATTCGCGATGAAAGAGTTCTGGAGAGAGTTGTTATGCATCTGAGTATCAGATACTGATATGTTATTGCTGTTTCGAGGCTGTTGTTGGTGTTGTGGTGATATCTCTTAGCACATGGCTCACTGTCGTAGTTTCCCATCACCAGCAGGGGAAACAAAGTCTTCCTGTTATCTGATTAATTGTGGATTTATAACCAAATATTGCTTGCCATATTTTTCCATAAAAATATTTATCAATTCGGATGTGTCTACTTTTATTAATTGACATTTTTTGGGGGTGACAACTGTGATACTTGACCTCAGAACCAGTCATTTATGGTATAAATGTTTTTGAGACAGTTTTTGATCCTCTGAATTGTCCATACATGGTATAAGTGTTTTTGAGACAGTTTTTGAAACTTTGGATAGGCCATACATGATATACATCTTTTCTTTGACAGTTTTTGATAATTTAAATAGTCCATACATGGTATACATATTTTCTTTGA
Source organism: Stramonita haemastoma (assembly GCA_030674155.1). Classification (NCBI taxonomy): domain Eukaryota; kingdom Metazoa; phylum Mollusca; class Gastropoda; order Neogastropoda; family Muricidae; genus Stramonita; species Stramonita haemastoma. Next base: position 9,137,958 of record CM060325.1, on the reverse strand, counting down.
CAGTTTTTAAAACTTTAAACAGTCCATACATGGTATACATCTTTTCTTCATAGTTTTGAAAACTTTGAATAGGCCATACATGGTATATATCTTTTCTTGACAGTTTTTAAAACTTCAGATAGGCCATACATATGTTGTTATACATGTTTTTGAAATAGTTTTTAAAACTTTGAATAGGCCACACATGGTATACATCTTTTCTTGATAATTTTCAAACTTTCGAATAGTCTTTTTGATGATTTTGTGTATTTTTGTTTTTGTTATTTACCATGGAGATAAGAGGTTTTTGTTTTTGTTTTAAATTTTGTTTTGAGATAAGAGTTAGCTACTGCACAATCATATTCCTTTTTTTACTTGCGCCATGGAAATGTGGAAAGTCTGAAAAGTGCTTGAGTGTTAGTCATAGAGAATTGGTTCATGACCTTTCAAGTCGGTGTACATTTTGACACACTGGTTTAGGTAGGTACATCTGGATTTTATTGAAGTTTTTTTTTGGGGGGGGGTTAGCGGAGGGGGGTGGTAGGGGGGGGGGGGTTGCTTTTGTCCCCTCTTAGTCCATTCTCAAAAGTGGAGATGTTTTTTTAAGAGATTGGCCCCGATGGATCTGTTGGGTGTGTTTTTTTCCTGTGTTATGGTACCTTTTTATGTTTTTGTATCTCAGGTTTAGTAGACTTTTGGGGTGTCTTGTTTTGCTTGTGTGTAAGTGTACCAAATGTATTGCTTTATTTTTGTGCTTATATTCTGACGTTGAAGTTGCTGTGTTGCAAAATATGTGCCATTTTGCTTTTTTTTTTTTTTAGCTTAGCTTTGCTTCAGACAATCATGCGGCAGAAGTTTGAGTATTGTTGTGTTTGTTGCTGTTTTTTCTGTTGCTTTTGCTGAGAAACAAGGCAAAAACAGAGAGGGATAGAAAAGAGGGAATTCCCAGCACAGAATTTCCAGAATGTGGGGATGCTATTTATACTGTCAGGCCCCTGGCATTCCCATAGGGTAATACAATGGTTTGACCTGCTTTATTACTTGAACAGATTTTGCAGCATATTTCTGTGAGGGATGTGCTTGATTTACTGATGGGTATTCTTGGAGATATAAATGGGTGGAAAAAATACCATATCACTTTACAGAGGTGCGCTTGATTTACCTATCCATATTCTTGGAGATGAAATTGGTTACTAAAACCACTGCCATAGCAGTTTACTTGAACTGTTTCTGTCATTGTGTGTGTTGTAAAAAAAAAAAAAAAAGAAGAAAAAAAGATGAAGTAAGTTTTTGTCAGTATGGGAAAATTTATCTTCTGCCATATAAAAAACAAACAAACCGCTTTGTGGCTATGTGCTTTTGTCATTCCAGTCAACTTGTTTGTGTTGACTTTTGTAGAGCAGGGTGCTTTTAAATTCAATAATTTTTTTTTTCAGCAGATTTATTGGATATATTATCACAGTATATAATCATGCATGTCATATAATCATGTGCCATATATATATATATGCCAATAAGTCAGAAGTCATCCTCTGAAACTGACCAATGTTTCAGCAAGTTTCACTCTGACATTGCCGTAACTGATTCAGTCAGACCGGTGCCCTACATTCAGTGAGGTGTGAATTGATATCAAAGTTATTCCTATGAACTAACATGATATATTTTGAAAAATTGGGAGGGGATCATGTGCTTTTTTTTTTTTTTTTTTAAAATTTAATGTTTCTTTTCAACCAGCTTGTCTGCCCTGTGGGGATACTGGCAGACTTTCAGTTTAGGTTGATGTGGAAACAAAGGTTCCATGAAAAAATGAATTTTCTGTCTGGCATATTCTCTCTTTGCCTATTTTCTGTTTTGGTGAGTCTTTGCCTGTTTTTTTTTATTTATTTTTTTGGTTTTGGTTTTAAAGTTTTGCATAGTATTGTAAATTTGGCGCTTTCATCGATACATATGTTTGCATCAGGGTCATTTGGATTCCTTTTTTTCATTTTGCTTTTTCATGCTTTTTTGTGTGTCATGTATATTATGTATATGTACCAGTGTATTGTATATTTTTTAAAATCATTTTTAAACACCCTATCATTCTGTATGATTCATAATAGCTTAGCTACAAATGATGATCATAACAACAGTGGTAATGTTATTAAAACAATATGAAAACATTGTATGCTTATATTATCATTATTATTACTATACTACTATTATTATTATTATTATTATTATTATCATTATTATTATTATTATTATTATTATTATCATTATTATATGTGCCCAGTAGAATGCCCAGAACAAGACCTGGGCAGTACAGAAGATGATTATATAACATATAGAAAACCATGTTCATCAAAAGTGATTTTTTTGTTTATTTTTTTCTTTTGGGGGTGGGTGGGGTATTTTGAAACAAAAGGCTTTAAAATGGAAAAAAAACAACCCAAGATATTTGAGAATACAGACATTTTGCTGGACATCCAATTTGTGACCACAAAATTTGGAAGTGATTATTTTTTTTAGAAATGGATAAATCGGGTTAAAAAGATATTCAAACATGAGTGTCTTCCTTCATATTTGACATGGGTGTGTTTGCTTTTTGTTGACTATTTTTGTGATTGTTTTAATGTGATGATTGCACTTTGACCTTGTATGTTTCAGACCTTTATTATATTGTTGTTATGCAGATCTCTTGTGACTGTAAATACAGAAGAGGACAACATGACAACAGTTGTTAGTTCTGGAACTTTGTTGCAACATTTCCAGGGAATGCTTTCACTCTGATGATCATTGTTTACATCTTTGAAAATAGTTATGGACAATCAGGTTTTTGCTGTTGTCATTTTTGGAATGTCAGATAATCAGTTGATATCTGCTGGTTTTGTTTTATTTTATATATTTTTTAAAATATGTATTTGGGATTTTTGTTTTTGTTTGTTGAACAGACGGTTAATTTTCTTTATCCTTGATTTTTTTTTTTTAATAGAAATGAGTTGAAACGCACATACTTTTACAATAATGAAATGTATTCCTTTTTTTTTTTTGGCATCAGAAAAAATATGTTACAGTTAATGTGTATGACAGATATGTATCAAAGATATTATTACCTATTTGTATATTATACATGAAAATTCCAAAGAAGGTAAAGTGTTTACAAACTCAATATCCATAAATATAGTTGTATTTTACAATAGCATAACCATGCATATCACATGAAAATATAATGTAAATCTTCACAATAATATTCAATAGCCTATGACCAAAAAAGAAGTGAAAATTCATGATGAATGTCATTGTGTAGGTAAAGGTAAAGGTGTTCCCCCCATAACCTAGGTGATTGTAGGGGAGTGAGGCATCAGAGACCTCAGCTTCTCTAAACGTAAAGGTAAAGGTGTCCCATAACCTGTGTGGTTGTAGGGGAGCGAGGCATCAGAGACCTCAGCTTCTCTAGGGGCCAGCATATTGAGGGTGGCACCCATCTCCTATCCCTCGCTGCTTTACCTTCCCTGACCCTAAAGAGGGCAGGTACCCATTTACAGCTGGGTGAACTGGGGGAACTGTGCTGAAGCCAAGGCGTGCAAACGGTCACCCATCCAACTGGTAACCACGTTTGACGCTGCTTAACTTGACTAGGGGAAAGCGAGCACTCTGACCACTGAGCTATCCCACCCCATAATTGTGTATTATTCCATATATAACACACTGACGAGTGATACAACACCCATGACTATGAAGTCAGAGATGAAGGATAACTGATTTTGCCAGTGTATATATATATATATAAGCAGCGAGGGAGAGGAGATGGGTTCTGCCCTCAACATGCTGGCCCCTGGAGAAGCTGAAGTCTCTGATGCCTGACTTTCCTATGACCACATAGGTTACGGGACACCTTTACCTTTAACAAGCTTGAGGCTCTAACTCTAGGATATCTCATTTCTTTCATCTAGAATAAGTGAATGGAAGTAACAAATTTACACCCTTGATGATAAGGATAAATGGAATTTATATTATGCTACATCTTGTAAAAACAAATCAAAGCCCTTAAACTTACACCCCTACGCCCCCCACACCCCACCCCAAAACAAACAACAGCAAAAGCTAATCTTGGTTCAATGTACTTAACAGTAATCGATGTTCATGGTTGATGTACATTCCTGTGACAATCAATTGTGAGATCTTGAAAAGCTATTTCTTTAGTCCTATAGAAGTTGTATAAAGAAACTTTATATAGGCATGTTTTTAAAGGCTTTAAAAAAAAGAAAAAAGAGTTAAACATAGTAGACTGGAAATCATAAGCAAAAAAATTCAAACATGATAAATTGAAAATCACAGGGTTTCAAAGTCAATTCATGTTTTCAAAGAGATCTGCAATGTTACATCACATGGTGAGATAACAGTAGAGGAGAATTAGTAGACATGTTTTAAATTTTATTTATCTTTTCTTTTATTTTGAGGATAATGGAAGAAGCACTCATGTGCTTTTTTTTGTTTTTACATCAGTCCCATGTGTATGCAGTCTTGTCAATTTTGTCATCCATTTCTTCTAGAGATATGTTGAAAAAAAACCTCCCCCCCCTCCCCCCTCTTCCCCCCCCCCTAGTTAAATTACTGATTAAGAACAAGGTTAAATCATTATGGAGTATACAACCTTGTCATTGATTTTGTTTGTTTGGAAAATTGTAAATTTTTTGTTTTGATAATTTTTCGGTTATGGTTTGCTGTTTTTGTGAAATATATAAGATATGGGTTTAAACAGATGTGTAATCAGATATCATACAGCGTTTGATATGCTTTTTGCTGTTGTTGCTGTTGTTGTTTGCTTCTGTCAAGAGAACAGTTTTTCTGATATTTACTTGTGTTCACTGCCTACGGTGTTGATTTTTGTGTGAATATAATATTCAGACTTGTTTTTGGTATATACCTCACTGTGTCAGGCCAGGATACCATTTACTATGTATCTTTAGTTCCTTTCTCACCTTTGTCTTCTTTTGTTAACATTCTCTGTCAGGCCAGGATACCATTTACTATGTATCTTTAGTTCCTTTCTCCACCTTTGTCTTCTTTTGTCAACATTCTCAATCCTTCTGTCTCATTTTTTTCAAGTGCCGTGGCGTTTCTTTGATTTACAAACATTTCTTGTCATCCATTCTTATGAGCACAAATAGCTTATTCTCCTGAAAGGCAGAACAGGTTTTAACATGAGTGCAAGATGTTTTGCATACATTTTGCACGCTAGGCCTCAGCTTATAGTTTCATCCAAAGGACTTTCAGGGGAGTAGAGTCAGTACTGATTAACTCTCCAGGAAAGATCCCCTTGAACAGGTGTCTCCGTGATGGCTCAAACCGGGGCTTGATCCTGATCTATCACATTTGTGAGTGCAACACTCGAACCACTAGGCTATTGTGACACCCCCCCAAGTCATCCAGGGTACCCCTATGATCTAGAAAACCAAGGGGTACATAATGTAATGTGATGCAGTAATGTAATGTAATGCAGTAATGTAATGTAGTAATGTGATCTAATGCAGTAATGTAATCTAATGCAGTATAAAAAAAAAGAAGAAGAGATATGTATGCACATATCTACATATCCAGACATAGTGATTGACTTGATTTGGATTATGTCCCAGTGGAGATTTCCAATTTAGGGAGACTATGTGCACAGTCCATACATAAATATAATATACATCTTGTACTCTTGCTTGAAGTCACACAAATAAGACCAGAGGCCAAATGATCATCACTACAGCAAACAAAAATAACAAAACAAAGAATTTGATTTATTTTTCTGTGGCCAGTGTGTGTGTGTGTGTGTGTGTGTGTGTGTGTGTGTGTGTGTGTGTGTGTGTGTGTGTGTGTGTGTGTGATATGATACACTCCTATCTGTCAGGCAGAGTGATCACAAAAAAGTAGTTTGTGTAGGAGTTGGGTTTTCATTTATATTTTCTTATTTTATTTTTGTTGTATTTCATGTTATTTTTAAATTCATTTAGTTGACAAGAAAGGTGGTTTTGGAAGAGGATTTTCTATTGATAAACATTCCATCATTTAACTTATGTTGACATTTTTTTTTTTCAATGGAAAAATCTGTTATTGTTGTTATGATTTCAACGTGGTGAAATCGGCACTCCAGGGTCATCTCTTAAACATAAAACTGTGATGAAAATTGTGTTTTATGAAAATAATGATGATGATGATGATAATTAATTTTGTTAGGATATTGAAAGAAGTTATTACTGATCAATAATGTTTTAAAGTTGAGCATTTTCAGTTTTGACAGTGAAGGTTGTTTTCCTTGATGTTGTTTCTGAAATTGGTTACAAGTTATGAAAATAGAACAGTTTGCAATAATAAGTCTTTGTTACATGTTGTGTGTAATCTTTATTTAGAAAATAAATTGTCAGTGATATGATTATCTGATTCAATGTCAGTGGATGCTTTTGATTTCTGCTTTGGTTTTGATCATGGATTTTGGGATTGATCAGAGATTTTGGGTTGATCAGAGAGGGTTAATCAGAGATTTTGGGTTGATCAGAGAGGGTTAATCAGAGATTTTGGGTTGATCAGAGAGGGTTAATCAGAGATTTTGGGTTGATCAGAGAGGGTTAATCAGAGATTTTGGGTTGATCAGAGAGGGTTAATCAGAGATTTTGGGTTGATCAGAGAGGGATAATCAGAGATTTTGGGTTGATCAGGGATTTGGGGAAATTATATTTTGGGGGTATTTTTGGGTTATATGTTTATGGTTAAAGCATTGCAAATCCTCATTTTAAGCATGTTTCCAAAAGTTATAATCAAGCCATAAGAGCCGACATGCCAGTTTGCAGAATGTTTTTATTTTCATTTTGATGATGATTCTTAGTTTAATCAGATCAATGTTAGTCTTACATGCTTTTTGATGCAACAGCTTATTAGTTTCCCTTTTTTTGATTTTAGCTTTGATGATCACAATCCTTCCTTTCTTTTGATTTGTACATATAAACAATATAGTATGGTATGGTATTGTTTTTTGTACATAATTTCGGAGAGAAGAGCAGGATACCCAAAATATCAAAGAAAAAAAGAGAGAAAAAAAAGAAGAGCATGATACTTTGAGCACTGGACACACAATCTGCAGTAATCTGAGAGTGCTAGACTGAGGGGTTCTTTTTTTTAAAACCTGAAATCAACTCAGGATTTTAATTACATTCCGCTGCAAATTCTTCAGATCAGACGATAAATTTAGGTATTGTGTGTGCATTAGAATACATGCTCACTGTTTAGTGCACAGGCCGGAATTTACCATTCATAAAAGAATAGACCAGCTATGGCTGATGGAATGGATAACACAGGTACACCGGTACCCAGCATTGCAATCTGTGACCTGGAGAAAGATGGACTCAGTCAGGTTCTACTTGTCTAAGACAACCACATTTATTTTAATTTATTTATTTTATTCTTTTTATATCGAGGATAATGGAATAAGCACTCTTGTGCTTTTTTACATCCAGTCCCTGTGTGCATGCAGTTTCAGCAAGTGTTGTTCTCCAGTGTCTTCCACTGAGAGAGTTAAGTTTGGGAGGGGGGGAATGGAGGGGGGTGGAGGGGGAGTGAGAGAGAACTTATGAATGAAAAACGAATAATCTTTATTTTTCAAGGGTTGCAGAATAAGTATTTACAGAAAGAGAGAGAGAGAGAGAGAGGAGAGAGAGAGAGAGAGAGAGAGAGAGAGAGAGAGAGAGAGAGAGAGAGAGAAAAAAAAACAACAGTAAAAGCATATCATGAATTTTTTAGAGTATGTTTATTTCAGAAAAAAAAAACTATTCGTTACATTGATGCACAGGCTATTGTCAGTGTAAACAAGATTTTTTATTTTGAACAGTTGCTCAAGAACATCGAATGTGATCCGTTTGGATGGAGAAGAGAATGAAGGGAGGGAGAGAGGGAGTGACCCATGAAGAGGGGTGATGGTGGATTAGATGGCACAAACATAGCCAGCAACCCGTGTGCTCTATTGGTTAAAATGGACGTTTACAATTGCCAGGGGAGCATAATTTCTCCATTTGTAAGAAGTGTTGTTGGTTTTTTTACACTTTGTGATTAATTCTTGCCGGTGATCATTGGAAACTTTTTTCTTTCTAAAACATGTTTGACAAAGCGTTTAAAACAGCACTATCTTATAAATGTTTGACTATTTTCTGAACCCAGCGACATTTTACAAATGATCTTTGGTCCATAACAGCACATTTTATAAGCTTTTCAATGTTTATGCATGGTTAATTGCTTAAAAAAAAAAGAAAGAAAGAAAAGAAAAGAAAGAAAGTGAAAAACTCAGAAGTTGAGAATTAAAATTCCTAAAAAATGTGTTATCCATCTCTTCATGTAAAGCTTTTTCCTTGCAGAAAAAAAACTTGTATGTTTTGTGTGGTTCATCCAGTGTATACATGTGTAGAGTGGGAAATTCACCCAGTTCAGTTACCTACATTCTGACATTATAATATGCATTGCTCTTTTATATATATATATATATATATATATATATATATATTATATATATTATATATATATATATATATATATATATATATATATATATGTATTCTCCACCACGAAACAATCTACACATACATTTTACCTACATTAAATACATTCAGTTGGCAATTTAGTTTTGACTGGTAATTAAAGTGTAGTTTTCACCACATACACTAAAATCTCCAATTTTGTACCTTTGGCCTAGATAATACATGTTCAAAAATATAACCTATATAACCTCGGATGCTACTTGTTTTTTTTTTTTTACCTGCGTACGTTAAATGTATGCATGTTCTAGTAGTGTGATTCATTGTATTGTATGTATGCCTTTGGTGTGCTTTTTTTAATAACTAAAAATTACTCTGTACAAGCTCACTGATGAAAGTGTTGATGCTTTCACATATATATTCATGTGTTTTGGTTTTAAATGGTAGGTACAAATGGTAGCAAACACAAAATCTCCCCATTGTTGAACCTTTGAGCACTAGCCGAGGTACAAGGTTGGGGAAAATAAACTATAAAAACTTGGATGTCTTGATTTTTTTTTTTTTACCTGTACTGAAAAGACTGCATGTCTTAGTAGGTGATGACATTGATTGAGCACAAGACTGCTGGGAATAGCTTTTTTTTTTTATCATATATCTTTACACTGCTCACTAATGAACGTTTCGACTGCTACTGACCATGTATTCTCAATGTTTGTGGTTTATGCATAAAATCTTTTGGAATTATACAGTTTTGCTTTGCGTTTTGTGTGTTGTAAACAGGGGTTTGGATTGAATGAGTCATTATTTTGGCATGTGTGTGTGTGTGTGTGTGTGTGTGTGTGTGTGTGTGTTTGGGGGAAGGGGGAGGGGGTAATATCAATGCTGATTGTGATTCTATCACATGCTGTTGCTGACAGGAAAAAACTGAAAATGTGGTCTAAAAAAAAATTCATGCGACAGTTCCTCATGATATGGGAGGGGGGAAGTGTTGTCTTCTGTTGAGGTTGTTGTTGTGTTGTGTGTGTTTTGTCTGTGTGTGTGTGTGCGTGTTGTGTGTTTTGTGTGTAAGTAAGAAAATCATTCCTTGCACTATTGAGCCAGAAAAAGCTAGGTGGTTAGAGCACGGTCACATTATCCCAAGTTATGCTGAACATAGGTTCACATTATCCTGAGCTTGCCAGGGGTAGGTTCACATTATCCCAAGGTTCACATTATCCCACATTATGCTGGGCATAGGTTCACATTATCCCACATTATGCTGGGCATAGGTTCACACTATCCCAAGTTATGCCATTATCCCAATTAGGTTATTTCCAGGCACCATAGGTATCCCCTTTCCATTAATTTAATCACCACATGTCCTAAGGGCTGAGTTTGGAAGGTTGTCCAGTTCACTTCATTTGAAGGTGTTTAGGTGGGTTGGGGAGTATTTTCTCTGGAGTTAATCAAACATCAGTCTGACCCCAGTTCCCAGCAAAGTCTTTAAGTGAACAACAAATCAAGGTTCCATGCGGTGGTGAATGCAAAAATCTTGGCACCTGATCTTTTAGCGTGTTTAAAAAAAAACATTTTCATCCTAATGGAAGAATAGATCCGATGTGAATTACTCAAAATTATCCATCATGCAATCTGATGCATTAATTTTAATGCTCAGAATAAGTCAGCATTGGTACTGCAGAATATTATGTTCCATTCACACCCTAAGCTTGTTTGGGTTTTTGAATTGATCTTTCAGAAAAAATTTTCCTGTCTTTTTTCTTCATGTTTATCTTTTAAGGAAACCCAATTGCTCATGGTTATCACTATGCAAATGAACTTATGAAAGGTATACCTGGCATACTCTTTCCAATAAAGTGAAAACAACAAACAAAAAATGTGCACAGTGTGTGTGTGTGTGTGTGTGTGTGTGTGTGGGTGCGTGTGAGAGAGAGAGAGAGAGAGAGTGTGTGTGTGTGTGTGTGTGTGTGTGTGTGTGTGTGTGTGTGTGTGTGTGTGAGAGAGAGAGAGAGAGAGAGAGAGTGTGGTGTGTGTGTGTGTGTGAGATTATATATATATATATATATATATATATATATATATATAATGGACTCATAAAATATTGACAGATTTTTAATGATAAGAATGTTAATGCATATCACAAATACCAAAGCGGAATTAAGACACATGTTGCAGATGTCTAAGTGCACTGATAAAAAAGGCTGGAACACAATGCTCATAATGACAACTATAGTTGCTGTATGAGTGTTCGACGAAGGAGAATCTATGACAAGACTTGTCCATGGAAAAATTCATGACAAAAAGCAACTGTCACAAGGAAACACAAATAGGAAATAAAAATAAAAAGGGGGGGGGGGGGGGGGGAGGGGGAGGTGATGGGCTTGCACTGCTTTTGTGGCAACACTCTCTCGCCTGGGGAGAGCACTTTGAACTTCAAGTCTTGAAATCTGCCATGACTGGAGAGGGTATAAAATATTTAACAGTTCAGTGAAAATAGATACCACACATAGCATTGTTAAACGTGCAGATGTTTACGACATACACCATCACTTTGTAGGTATAAAAAAATGACCCATTTGATGCAAATATCAATGTTGAAACTTCTGCCTACTGAAAAAAGGTTTCTCTTTCATCATTTTACTTTGTGAAGATTGTCTGCAGAATTATCAAGTATAGACGACTTTGTCCAAGATCGTACATGCTATAGATCATATCACTGAATCTGGGTGCTTGTGCTAAGATTTTGAAAATCTCATGACATTTTAAAGATTTCTTTATCATTTTGCATAGGTTTGAGTCCATACTTTTGGGGGAATGTATTGCATTGTGTAAGGGGTGCCTGAATGTTCCAAAGAGGACATTATTATATTGTGCATTTATGTTTATTTCTGACAGGCATTTGAAGACATATGAATGGGTCAGAGTTGTTTACATTATATACTTGCAGGACTGATAGTGTAGTTTGAAATGTAAGGAAGGGAAAAGAATGAGACAGACAAAAAAGAATAGAGTGGGAGAGAGAAGTACAAGTCCAGTCAAGTTAAAAATGATCTTTATTGAGGGTAAAGGATTAAGATGACAACTGTTTTCATCCTGCCCTCACACACACAAAAAATATATATAAAAGCATTCAAAATACAAATACAAGTACAGATAAAAGGTGTATATACATGCGACTGAGATCGTGTACTCATTCTACATTTGCAGACAGTCATTCATGAACGGAACTATGAACAAAGCCCATGTCATATTAAAAAAAAAATTCTTTTCATCAAGTTTTGGCAACATGTTTTTCAAATCGTTCTAAAATCTGTTTTTATTGCAGCTGCGAGCCGGCTACCCAACCCTAACTTCAGCCTTTTTTTTCGGCTGAAGGGGGAGGTAGGCTTTTTCCACTGCTCTGACCAGCAGTGACACAATGACCAACCAACTCACTTTTGTTTGCTTTTCAATGTACACACAATTCTGAAATATCTTGGGCCACAATGACATGTTCATTCCAATATGCTTTTAAATCACAAAAGTGGCAAAAAACTTAATTCCAGCTATGTTATCTTTACAGCCAGAAAGTATAAACACCCTATTAATCAGTGGTTTGGTGGTTGAGAGGTAACATCACTCACTCACTCAGTCCCATGTCCCAAAGGACATAGGGGGGACATGAGAGAATGTGGTAACATGACATTACTGTCCTTGATGTACAAGGACATGAGGTAACATGCCTGGCTAGAAAACAAAATCTGGGTTGGAGTGTGCGGTGGTTTGAATCCCGTTTTGGCCCAAAACTTTCCCCCCATCCATTAGACCATGAGTGGTGGTCTGGGTGACAGTCTTTTGGATGGGATGCTAAACTGAGGTCCTGTGTGTTACACATTATTTAGTGCATGTGAAAGAACCCACAGCAACAAGGGGTTGTCCCTGGCCAAAAATCTGTAAAAAAAAAAGCCACTCTGTTAGGGAAACAAATGCAGTTGCAGACAAGGAAAGAAAAAAGGGTGGCACTGCACTTGTGGCAACGCGCTCTCCTTAGGGAGAGCAGCCCAAAATTGATGCAGAGAAGTCTGCTGTGACAAAGTGGTATAAAATGAAATAAAATAAAATATGTGCAAAAACATCAGCTTGCAGGTTGTGCTAAGCTTTCACTTCATTTCATTTAAGGTTTTTCATAGCACCCATGAAAAGCTTGTACTTTTCTCAGAAAAAGTCAGTTGGGTAGTCAAGTGCCAGTGGTGTGTGCTCACCACTTTAAAAATGATGGATAAATATATCAGACATATACAGAGAAAGAAAAAGCAATAATGGTTACAGGAAACATTTGTTGATCTTAAAGAATATGCAACATTTTATCCACTCATTCAGATTAGCAATTGCATTTGATCTTCACGTAACAGTAATCAAATTGGGTAGGTTTGGGGCAATAACAACAAAAAGGGTCGTTTTTTTTAATGAAATGTATATCAAATCAAATCAAATCCTTTTATTTTGAGGATAATGAATAAGCACTCATGTTCTTCTTTTACATCCAGTCCCCGCCCTAATCAGGGATTACATCAATTTAAGAAACACCAATTACCAACAATAATAAACCAAACAACAAGGCCAAAACAACAAGACAGTAATAAACAGAAGACAAGATGTAAGGATAGATGATAGAATAACAAAGGTGAAATACAGTGAACTAAAATTAATAATAAGCAATAATCATTATAATAGAAAACAAAAACAAAGTGAAACCAGAAAACAGAATAAGTAAATAGTAATTAAAACAAACAAACAAAAGTAGTAAATAAAACATAAGTTAGCTACTGAGTACATTATCCATCCATCATCTGTTAACAAAATTAGTCATAGGCCTGGAAATCATAATATTTTGGTAATAGCGGGGAAAAAACAAAACACCCCCCAAAAAAAAACAAGAACAAAAACAAACAAACAAAAACCCCACCTTAAAATATCTTCATTTTGGGGAAGTACTACCAATGACAAATTACATAAACATATGTCCCAGATTAAAAAAACAAAACAAAACAAAAAACCCCATATGATTCACACACACACACACACACACACACACACACACACACGTTCTCATGCACATCATTAGGCACAAATAATACACAACCATAACATAATTATGTTGGACATAGTTATGGAGCTCGTAAGCAGGGATAACAGGCTCACAAAAATCTATTTCATATGACACACATAATTTTTAAAATAGAGAATGAAATATGAATAAACAATTCTCAATACAATGGTAAACATGATACATTAAAGGTAAGATTTGGAGAGAGAGAGAGAGAGAGAGAGAGATCACAGTATATTGCAGATATAAATTGTATTCAATTTTCAATTAACCGACACTTTTAACACAATTAACCATTACTAACACTCACTGGTTGTAATTGTTCAATAAAAACCTGTGCTACAGTTGTGATAGATACGTTATTTTACTTTAAAATGTAAGACAGTGAAACTCATTCTTAAATCTGTTACAATTATACAATGATAAGATACCTGTTATTTTGCATAAGAAATATGACAGTGAAAATCATTCTCAGAATCAGTAACAATTTCACATTGATGTGATAGATGTAAACATTTATGCAGGAAGAGAGAGAGAGAGAGAGAGAGAGAGAGAGAGAGAGAGAGAGAGAGAGAGAGAGAGAGAGAGAGAGAGAGAGAGAGAGAGAGAGAGAGAGAGAGAGACAGACAGACAGACAGACAGACAGACAGACAGACAGACAGAGACAGACAGACAGACAGAGACAGAGACAGAGAGACAGACAGACAGAGAGAGACAGAGAGAGAGAGAGAGAGACAGACAGAGAGAGACACAGAGAGAGAGAGAGATCAAATCAAATAAAAAAATTTCAAATCAAATCAAATCAAAATTTTATTTCCAGATGGTACATTGAGTAAGCAATAAATTTTTTCATATCAAGCCATCTATCTAGCAAAAAAAGAAAAACAAAAACAAAACAAAAGAAAAAAAGCACTTAAACAAAAAAGCTCCTAACCAAAGAACAGACTAACAGAAATGAAGCAGCAAGCAAACAAGCAAAGTACAACCAAGAAAACCCCACCCAAAAATATTTAGTGACAACATTGTTACAACTCGAAACAAAATGAACTCAAAAGGAACAAAGGAAATACAATAATAATAATAGCAATAACAATAACAACAATAGTGATAATAGTATGATAATAATATACTGTAAGACTCACTCCTTCACGTAGGCTACACACACACACACACACACACACACACACACACACACACACACACACACACACACACACACACACACCTCACACACACATGCACATGCACAAACAAATCAAACATACACACACACTTACACACACACACACACACACACACACACACACACACACACACACACACACACAACACACACATACACTTACACAAGCATATATCTGCGTGCGCATATGTACTTGAGTTGGGTTTTTATTTAAGTCATAGAAAAAAAAAGAATTATTAAAGTCAAACAAGTATATCAGGTTACAATATCATCCATTCTTTTACATTCATACTTCATATAAGGAAGAAAAAATAAAAACAAAGTTAAGACAGAAAAAGGAGCAAAACATCCTAAAATTTGAAGTACAATCTATCAACAAAAGAAATAATATAAATCATAACATTTTAATATAAGGGGAGACGAAAAATAAAAACAATTATCCACACACCCACCACACACACACAATAAAAAGAGAAGAAAAAAAACAAACGAAAAAGAAAAATAAAACAATAAAAAAGAAGAAGAAATAACACTGACCTTGGAAAAATAGAAAATAGAGGGAGGGGGGGGGGGAGGCAGCAAACAAAATGGAGGACATTCACTGCATAACTTAAGTCTACTATGCAAAACCACTGTCAAAAAATTTCATATAAAGAAGATACGTTGAAGACAGGATTTAAGCTATGTCCAAGTTGTTGCGATAAAAAAAAATAATACAGGCAACAAGCTACACACATACATTATCCCTTATTTGAAGAAAAAAAATGTGGGCATTCTTTGCAATGGTTATATGGAAGAAAACCAATTACACAACCGCTCAAATAAAGCAGACATTTCAAGACTCAAAAAAAATTTTGAAACATCAAATGCAAAAAAAAACATTACTGAACATGTAGATTTTAAAAAACCAGTGCAATTCATTCAAGAAAAGGCAATGTTCTATTTCTTTTAAATTATAAAAAGAAAAAAGGGTATCAGCAATAAAGTGCTTTACACTGCACTCAGTACTTCATTAAATTGAGTACATCGAAAAAGCAAAGAATAACAGCAAAATAGCCTTTTTGTAATTAAGTCCAAGAAAACTATTGCCAAATGTTTCAATACAAAGTAAAGTAAGCAACAATGAAAGTGACCACTTTTCTTCTACTTGAATATTGATTTAAAGCAAAAAACCCAAAAAAAACAAAAAACCCAAACCAAACAAAAAAACAAAAAAACATGAACACGGCCAAATGTTTTGTACAACTATCAACCACAAAAAAACTTGTTTACTATTAACCACAAAAAAACACACACATTTTATACCATTTTCTAGTTTTCCACAACCCAGGTTTCAAGAGAGCACAATAGCAAAAGGTCGAAGGAAGCCTGAACAAAACAACAACCTTGTCCAACACTGTCTCTGCAGTGATTTGCTAGAATACATTAGGTCACATTTTCTACACTGTAATTTCAGAATACACACATTCAAAGTGTAATTCAATACTTGCAGAAAAGAAGCATAAATGGACATAGTAGATAGGGTGAAAAGGTTCCAAGAACAAATTAAGAAAGACAATAAATCGTGCAGCTATCAGCACTGATCAAAGTTGGATCTTTCACTTTAGTCTTGCAAATACAACTCTTTTTTTTTTTTACAGGGGGTGGGGGGTGGGGGGGCATCTAACACTTTTCCCCCCACTTATTTTGTCTTTTTGGGGGGGAGGAGGGGGGGGGGATTTCTTTTCTGTCATTCTTCAGGCTTCTCTTTTTTTTTTCTAAATTACATTGTGGGGCCTCCACCTTAATTTTTTTTACCACTTTTCAGATTTAAAAAAAAGGTCTTGGCAGAGTACATCTGTGCTGACAATTGAAATGAAAGACTACTGAGAGAGATGCAGATGGAGCATTCTATCAATGAGCTGGGAGTGGTATGACCTGGGTGATGGGCATGTTCCTGACTTATGGCAAAGCAAAAGGTGAGAAGGAAATAAAGTAACAGGATACACACAAAAAACCCCAAAACACACACAAAAAAATACAGTGACACATCAATACAAGATGCCTGCAATCTTTTACACATAGAATGAAAGGCAAAAATGGCCTTCTTGATGCAAGATCTTTCAAACAACAAAAAGAAAAATGTGCCTTTTCTAATGCAAGTTTGTAAAAAAAAAAAAATGTGCATAGACAGATCTAAAAATCAAATTCTGCAATCAAAAAAAAAAAATGTACACAGAAAAAAATCTTTTAAATCAAATTCTGCAATTTTTATGCGACATTCCATACTTCCTCCACATCCATCCTTTCCAAAATAATGGCAATTTTTTTTTAAAAGTCAAAACTGGTTACTGCTGCAAAGCCAGCAATTTGACATTTCTTAAACACACACACACACATGCATGCACACACACACACACACACACACACACACACACACACACACACACACACACACACACAAACATAACTAAGATTCATCTTTAAGAGCTATTTAGCATTTCACATCTCTACTCCATGCCCCCCAAAAAAGACACACACACACACTCACACTCTCACACAAAACTGTATACACACAAAGACTGGATGTAAAAAAGCATACGAGCGCTTATTCCATTTATCCTCAATATAAAAAAGAATAAAATACATTAAAAAAATACACAAGGGTAACTAACTATTGTGCTAGTTGCACAATAAAGCCTACACTGGTGAAGAGAAATACCTGTGGCATACCATTCCTTAGATTTGTCTGCAGCACAAGTCCATCTTTCCTACATGCATGCTGTGAAAATGGATGACAAATTTAAGCAACCGCATGCACAGGGAGACTGGATTTAAAAAGGCACACAAGTGCTTACCATTAAATTTACACAACCGCATGCACAGGGAGACTGGATGTAAAAAGGCACACAAGTGCTTACCCATTAAATTTACAAAACCATGTGCAGAGGGAGACTGGATGTAAAAAGGCACACAAGTGCTTACCCATTAAATTTACAAAACCACGTGCAGAGGGAGACTGCATGTAAAAAGGCACACAAGTGCTTACCATTAAATTTACAAAACCACGTGCAGAGGGAGACTGCATGTAAAAAGGCACACAAGTGCTTACCCATTAAATTTACAAAACCGCCCTGCAGAGGAGACTGGATGTAAAAAGGAACACGAGTGCTTACCCATTACCCTTAAAATCAAAGAATTAAAGAAATGAACACACACAGAGAAAAGTGGGCCATCATGTGCCGGCCGAAATGGATGGCAACATTTAGAAAGCGCATAGACATGGGGACTGATGTAAAAAAGCACACAAGTGTTTATTCCATTATCCTTGACATAAAACAAAAAGAAAATGAATGAATGAATAAAACACACACACACACACACACACACACACACACACACTCATTCCCACTGACCTGAACATTCTACCCCTCCTATTTTATAACGCCTTTTTTCTGCAATGCATCCTCACCGTCTCCCACTACCTTCCCCCAATGACAAGTTAATGATGCATTCTGAAACCACCATCCCTACTTCTGTTTGTTTATTTTTGTTTCACCATCCCTTCTTAATTATTCAATCATGCATTTATAACAACCCATTTTCTTTCCTTTTAAATATACTTTAAAAAAATATATAAAAAAAGCTCCCCGCCCCCACCCTCCCCTGAACCCAATCACAATGTTTCTCGTTTTTTTCCCCAATCTCAAAGTTTAACTGCCTGCCCCTATTACAGTACAAATATGAATACTATCTCAAACATATTTATATGAATATTTTATTATATCCGAAACAAGAACTCATCCTCAGTCATTACACGTCTGTCCCCATTCCTATAAATCAGAGCATTCTAACACCCCCTAAAATTCTAACGCCCCTCCTCCTCCCTCCTACCAACTCTAGAAGTAGTGTTTGGTCATATTTTACCACATTCCTGAAGTTGGAATGCTGCTACCTAAATGGTGGGGAAAAAAGCGGTCGGTCTGCGAAATCTAACCATTAGTGAGCATTGAAGCTCTAATTAATGAAATAAAAATGATTACAACTGGCATTTGATTATGATGATCATTTTCAAATCATTTTGTTAATTCAATATTGTTGATCACTATTTGCATATTTTTTGTTTTTGTTTTTGAGATTTAGATTCAAAGAAGTCCTTGCTTAACCGTTAACTCTCTATAACCATTTACTCTCTAACACTATTTCAACGCAAAAAAATGTTCAGCCATAGTGTCAGCCTATACCTGTTGTCCACCTGCCTTTTGTGTCCACATGTGGGGCCAGGGTTAGGGCAAAGGTTAGTGTTAGGGTTAGTGTTAACAATAACAGGGAAGGGTTGTCTGTCAGCTGGTCGGTCTGAATATTAGAATGCATGTGGACACAACAGCAGTGGACAAGCGGTATGCAGCATAGACACAATGGTATTTAATTCAATCTTATTAATGCTTATAGGCCCACCAACCACTAAAGCCATATTAGCTCATAAAAGTATGGAGCTTCAAGTCCAATCCCAAATCTTAACAAAGCTAAGGTTATGCATTGGATTTGGGTGTCCACCATTTTTCAGTTTTGTATAAAAGTGATTTAAGGTCTAAGACATTTTTGAAGAAGCTTCTTTCATCTTAAAAAAAAACAAAAACAAACCCTGAAATAAACCATGCAAGAAAAAGTTTACTTTTATCTGAAAAAAAAAGGAAAAAGATAACCCCACCCTCCGAAAAACCATTTTTTTAAAAAGTTGCTGTCATTTAAAAAAAAAAAAAAAAGCCAAAATAAACCATGTAAGAAAAAAAACTATCATCTACCCCTTTCTATTCATACTGCTCTAAATCTACATCTGTACCCTCCTAGACCCCTCTTTCCTTCCTTGCCTCTTTTCGACCCCATGTCTCCTCCCCAGTACTACCCCCTTTTCACACACACACACACACACACACACACACCACACACACACACACACACACACACACACACACACACACACACACACACACACAAAAAAAGAAAAAAAAACGGAACAAAACCAACACTAATACTCTGTGGACCATGAAAACTGATTAAAAATTTTAGATGTTATTCATAAAGTCGGAATGCGACCACTTCAATGATGGGCAAAAATGGACCCCTACACAAAAATCATGGATAAACCTCAGAGCTCTACCTGAGGTATGGGGCGGGGGTAGGGGTGGAATGGTTTTCAATAAATTCTAAAGCTTTCATTGATGTACTTGATGCCACAAACCAATTAGAAACGGTATGCCACTGGCAAATCACACACAGATTTGTTCAATATACTGTGAAACATGTTACCAATTCTGCTAACATAAAAAAACTATTGAGATTTGAACTGATCTCAGATCTAGGAATAATAAAAATTGTCAGTGGTGGCCAGAGCATAGATCTGCCATAACCAATGGATACCAACAGTCTTGCTTTAAGTCATCTCATGAAGAAGATATTTTTCATTTGCAAATTATGTAAGCGTCAAGGGGGAGATTCACACCACAGTATTTTCTTTCACTTGGTCCGATTCACTGGGAAAAGGTTGCCAGTCCCATTTTTGGGGAGCCATCATTTAATCAGATTCAATCATTCTAATTATTCAATCTGCATCACAAACACACTGTGTCCTTTTAAAAATGAAATAAAAAAAAAACCATGATGAAAGCACACAGTTACAGATTTTTTCCTATCCTTAATTCAATGAAAGTTATGTTAGGATCCAAGTATCTTCTCATGCCAGCATTGAATCATTTTAAAAAATCACTTTAAAAAACCCCAATGTTACAATTTAAAAAACAAACAAACCCAAAGTTATGTCAGGAACACAATGTTCTCAATTGTTTGATCAGGTTCATTAAAAAAAATCTTATACAAATATTTGCCAACTACTTTCTGTCCCATGAACAGAAATGGACATAGAAATGTTATCTGATTTTAATCTTTTAAATTAATTTTTTTAAAGCTTTTATACCACCAGGTTTCTGACTGAAGAATTCAGCACCAAACATTTTTCAAAACTGATGCTGGCTTCTTGGTAGAACTCAGAGTAACACAGCCTCTGGTGCAGTTGTAGCAGACAAAACTGGATGGCGAGTTGATGGCCTGGTTTAGCAGTCCCCGTTTGATTTTGGATATCACTGGAACAAAAAAATTTGTATTTAGGAGAAAAAAATCTACCATTAGCAGTAAATCACACACACACACGCACACAACACACACACACACCCCACACACACATATATATCTGAGGTTTTGGGTTTGATTCCCAGCCTTGCCCTTTCTTCCCAATTTGACGGAAAAATCGAACTGAGTGTCAAAGTCCTTTGGATGAGACTATAAACCAAGGCCCTGTGTGCGAGCGCACGCAGAACATATTGAGCCATGTTAAAAACTGTTCTGCCTTTTGGAAGAGTAGGTCAATGTGTGCTGGTAGGAACGGATGACCAAAAAAAAAAACAGCATGCACATGTTTAGACACCATCCCTAAAATCAGCATGCATCTACCTAAATGGTGGGTAATAAAAACAGCCATATATATAAAGCTAGTTTGCATGTTTCCTATAGTTCTGATCTCACAGTGTCTCAACTTTTCCATACTGTTTCATGCCTGAGACAGGCGGACAGAAAAGAGCAAGAATATGAAAAACAGAAATAAAACAATGAAATACAGCTCACGCAGACAGGAAGAAATAAAAGACAAAATTTAAGTAAACACAAGCAAGGACAGACAAATCAAAAAGAAAAAGACGGGCACAACTGAGGACAGACATGGTGACAAACATCACACAAAGGATAAAGACATACTAGACCAGAAAGAGGAAAACATGACAAAATGAAAGATACCTGATGATTTCTTTCTGCTGCCTGTCATTAGAAATGCTGTGGTGTTGGACTCCAGTGGCTCTCTCCCATCTCGTATGGTACCTGGTAAAACATGAACACCAGAAAGTTCAAATCAGGTGGAAAATAAAAAACAACAAAAAAGAAACAATGATACTGATAGTGACCATGAAGACAAAATTACAAAATAAAATTTTAGATTTTACAGGAGAGAGGTCAGACAGAAAATACTAAAGCAGAATAAAGAATCGGCAAATTTGAAGTACTAAACATGTCCTTTCAATTTAAATGAAAAAAAAATGGGGGCATTTCTGATTTGACCGCCCAGGATTGAGCTCCACCAAGACTTACTTTCAAGAGATTTTTTTTCCTGTACTCAGTGCCCACTCCACTCAGGCCTACAGGGAGACTATAATCCAGTCCCATGTGTGAACATATGCAAACATCTTGCGCACACATTTAAACCACTCCATGCCTTTTGAAAGAGCAGGCCTATCATTCCTGTAAGAATGAATGATGTCAACTTTTTTTTTTAACTTCATGCACTCTAGTGTGTTTAGACGTCTTCCCTAAATTGGAACACAGTTATCTTTAGTGGTGGGCAAAATATTTTGCATACACAAAAATTTCACCACATGGTAAACCTCAGAGCCTAGCCAAGTTGTGAAAAAAAAGATAAAATAGGCAAAAATAAAAATATCCTTCCTCCGTCCCGCCCCCCACCAAAAAAAAATGGTCAGGAAAAAGTAAACTGAGAAATAAAACAGTCATGGTAAAAAGGTAAAAAAAAAATTTCTTCCATTTTTTAAATTATTTTTTTAAATGGAAGAAAAAAATATAAATACCTACTGGTTCAGATTTTAAAAAAATCCACACTTTCTCCACGTAGTCAAATTCCATTACGATCAGTTTATGAATTAAATATAAAAAAAAATAATATGAACCATCCAGTTATTCAATCAAATACACTTTATTAGTATTTAAAAATATAAATTTGAAAACAAGGAGGCATTTCTGTCAACACATGATACCTTCCACTCCAGATATTGAAGTTGCCATTTCTGCAGCAACCACACACCTCAAGCTTCTCTCATAAAAAACATAACAAAATAATGTGACTCATTTTAAGAGAAGAACTCTTTTCCTCCTAATGTAACTAGAACTTAAAAAAAAAAACTCACCACAAGAACTTGATGAAGCAGAGCAGACAACAGCCCCTCATGGAGAAGCTCTCAGATGATCCACAGAACCTGGCCCCACAGACGACTCCCTGGTGATCCACATGTCACTCACCAGGTCAGGACCCATGTTTGATAAAGGGAGGGAAGGCGAGGGAAACACAGGGACAACCAAGTCATAATACTCATGACCACTGTCTCAAAGCTGTTGTGGATAGTGTAATTCTCAACATAACAGTAAAGAAAAGGACGACCGAACCGCAATACCTCTGTATACTGTCTCAAAGTAGTGGTGGCGATTACTGACTGAAGGAAACAAACGGAAAGGGATAAACGAGTCGCAATACATCTTGAGCTGTGGTGCTAACTCCAACATAAAGAAACCTGTCAGAAATGGAACGGGAGACCAACACACAATGCCTCATGAATGGCTACGGTCTCAAAGCCGCTGTTGTCGGTGGTTGTGTCTTTGGACAACCAGATCACTGTCACCTGGATTGCTATCAGATTTCTTGCTTTTACCCTATTCCAGTTTATTCTTTTTTGTGGCTGATTTTATGCCTGGTTTATTTATTTATTTATTTTTTGGTGGCTGATTTTATGCCTGGTTTATTTCGTTTTGTTTCATTCTATTTTATCTCGCTGCTTTTTTAGTGGTATTCTACTCCGAATTTTTTTTTTTTATTTTTATTCTCAATTTTTCTCTCATTTTATTTTGCTGGATTTTATTTTTGTTTTTAAAGTTTATCTCACTTTTTATTTTATTCACATTTATTTTACTCACATTTATTTTATTTCATTCTAATTTTTTAGCAAGCAATACTGAAGCAATCAGAAGCCAGTGATCATTTGCAGGGAAGTCCAAAGACACAGACCAGCAACAGAACTCTGGGACCAAACCATGACCAGACGGAAATGTCCACAAGAAACCTGTAACCTGTGGAAGAAAGCCGCTATACTGGAAACTGCTGCAACTCCTCATTTTCCCAGTCTCTCTAAAGTGTTTGAGAAGTACCAACTCCTGTCAACCCATTCACACAAAAAGAAGACCCCTTTTTCAGATTCATTTCTTTGGAAACTGGAATGAGAGAGAGAGAGAGACAGAGGAGAGAGACAGACAGAGACAGAGAGACACAGAGAGAGAGGGGGAGAGAGAGAGAGAGAGAGAGGAGAGAGAGAGGAGTGAGAGAGAGAGGAGAGGAGAGAGAGGAGGAGAGAGGAGAGAGAGAGAGGGACAGAGACAGACGACAGACAGACAGAGACAGAGACAGAAGACAGACAGAGACAGACAGACAGACAGACAGAGGCAGAGACAGACAGAGACAGAGAAAGACACACACACAGACAGAGACAGATACAGACAGACAGACAGAGACAGAGAGACACACATACACACCGAGACAGACAGAGAGAGAGAGACAGAGACAGAGAGACACAGAGAGAGAGGGGGAGAGGGAGAGAGACAGAGACAGACAGACAGACAGACAAGACAGAGGCAGAGACAGACAGAGACAGAGAGAGACACACACACACAGACAGAGACAGAGAGAGAGACAGACAGACAGACAGAGAGACACACATACACACCGAGACAGAGAGAGACAGAGAGAGAGAGACAGAGACAGAGAGACACAGAGACAGAGACAGACAGAGAGAGAGGGAGAGACACAGAGAGAGGGAGAGACAGAGATATTGATTTACACAAAAATAAGATATCTTCAGATTCAATTCTTCAGGAACTGGAAGCACGCAAGCCTAATCGTGAAAACTGAAGGATTCGAATCTAGGATAGCTCTCATTCTGGAGACCAACTATTTCCTTGTCCCAAATCCCAAGGAAACAAAGCCTTGATAGGTTTTGTTGGTTTCCTGTGTCAGCCATTCCCTACCCTCTACCAACAAGGGCCTGACAAGGCAAGATCATGTGTGGCCCGTGTGGTGACAAGGTTGAAGATTGGGCACTGCAAAGTTTTCTGAAACTCAAGACAAAACAAATGTGTGATCAGGGTATATGTGTGTGTGCATGTGTGTGTTTGTGTGTGTGTGGAGCAAGAGAGAGAGAGAGAGAGAGAGAGAGAGAGAGAGAAGATGAGAGGAGAGAGATGAGAGGAGGAGAGAGAGAGAGAGAGAGAGAGAGAGAGAGAGAGACGCAAAAGCAATTTTATTTTACGAGGGTTATAGATTAAGTAACAAGACTTTTTTTCATCCAGCCCTCAAAAGAAAAGAAAAGAAAAAAGTAAAAAGAAATTATTTTTTAAAATATAAAAATAAAAATAAAAAGAGAGAGAGAGAGAGAACAATGAGTGTGTGTCTGTGCACTCAACTAGCGCTGCCAGCTAGTATGCCTACTTGAACTACACATACAGGAAACAAGTATCTGAGTGCAAAAATAAATATGTCTCATCATACTCACAATTCCACGATACTTGAAGTCGCATGCCCCCATCACAGTGGCAATAGCACCTACAGCTGCAAGAAGCTTGTTGGCCGCAGTTTTGAGCGGGATCCACTGCAGCACTAAGGTCACTCAGGTCAGTATTTCTGTTGGATTGGAAGGAAGGCCTGCAAGACGCCAGAGGCCAGAAGTGAGGTGAACCCATCTTTTTCTGCTTTCTGGATTCTGAATGTGGGCTGAGAGGCTGAAGGTGGTTGATGTCTTCTTTCTTGTGCCGACCTGGAAACAAAGCTTTCTGTTAGTTTTGAATAGCACTTTAATCAATGATACTGTGTATTATATGCAAGTGTGTGTTGCATGTGACTATGTTGGGTGTGCATGCACTTTAGAAGTGTGTTTGTAAGCAAACACTTTAATTCTATCTACCATGTTTTTTATTCAAAACTTCTGCAGTGAAAAAAACCTTCTTTGACACTATACCAGTTTCACTACCCCAGAAACTTAACATGGAAATTTATGTGTATTTACAATAATGTAAAATAAGCAGATTTACTCCATTTGAGGGATCAGATAGCCAGGTGGTTAGAGCATCGCAATCGTGATCTGACTGCACTTAAATCATTCAAGGAGATTTTTCTTCTTAAATACAACTCATTTGTGGACCTCCACGCTTTAGCCAAGGAACTAATTTTTAAAAAATCTATTTCACTGCCATTATGACCATACACACAACACACACACACACACACACACACACACACACACACACACACACACACACCAAATTCAAAACAAATCCATAATACTTCTGCTTACAAGTCTTTTTTTTTTTTTTTTTTTTTTAAAGATGTAATAACCAAAACTTGAAGCCATTTTTAATCATCCATGAATTGATGTGCTCTTTCATCGATTACTACCCAAAACAGAATTGGCAATGTGATAATGTGACTGATCTCATTCCCTCCATTTCTGATGGTACTTCAATGTATTTGCTGTGTGTGTGTGTGTGTGTGTGTGTGTGTGTGTGTGTGTGTGTGTGTGTGTGTGTGTGTGTGTGTGTGTGTGTGTGTGTGAGAGAGAGAGAGAGAGAGAGAGAGAGAGAGAGAGAGGAGAGAGAGAGAGAGAGAGAGAGAGAGAGAGTGAGAGTGTGTGTGTATGTGTTATTTATTTTATTTATTTTATTTTATTTTATTCTTTTATATTTATTCTTTTATATCGAGGATAACAGAATAAGCAATCATGTGCTTTTTTTCATCCGGTCCCCGTGTGTATGCAGTTTTGTAAATATTGTCATCTGTTCCCACCGGCACACGATGGCCTACTCTTACGAAAAGCGGAACAGGATTTAACGTGTGCGCAAGATGTTCTGCGTGCGTTCGCACACGGGGCCTCGGTTTACAGTCTCATCGAAGGACTTTTGTGTGTGTGTGTGTGTGTGTGTGGTGCGTGCCTGCGTGCGCATGTGGTGAGATGACAGATTGTTTTAAATACTTCACGTTACTGTCAAACTCTTATGATCATGCCATATCAGTAGGTTAAAAAAATGTTTTTAAAAAAGTTCACAACTAGGCCTATATAAACTGAATACAGTTAGATACCGCACCCACCGATCTGTGAAAGAATGCGTATGTTGAGACGAAAGAAAATACCCAGTATGTGGAAACCGAAAGTACAATGTTTGTCTTGATCATGTTGGTTTACAAAATCAGCACGTGGCTTTCATTCAGACCTGAACGTAAAACACGACTTGCATCGATTTCATCACCTTACAAGTATCTGTGTGTTTCGTAGCAACCTGAGTCCAAACAAACTTAAATCTGCTCTTGGAAGTTGGCCTCAGCATCAACCCCCCCCCCTTCCGCTCCCATCTCCCTCCACTCTTGCAAGCTAATGCGTTTTATGACACAGTGAAAACACGTTTAAATTGTTGCAAATTCGTAAACGTAGACTCTGAGCTCTGCTATCATCTGTTACACAGGATTCAATGCACAGTTTTTGCCCTGATAAACTTCCGGAAACTTGCTGCGCATGCATCAAACTAACACCCTTAATAAAATTAAAGACTTTGTAGTCTGCTAGGCCTGTTCCAGGCACCTGCACGCACCTGAACTTTTTTTAAAAACAATATTGTATTTTTAGTATATAAATCACTATTACTAAAGAGACTTTTTATAGACAAGTCTTTCCCCCTTTTTAAAAAAATTTTTTTTAAAGGATGTAGACTGTTACAACTTACAGGCACTCACTTTGGTCATTTTCAAAAGGATTCACGGTCTTTCATCTAATATTCCTCTTGTAAAAATCTGAAAACCCTCATTGCGGAATTCTGTTTGAAACGGTAGGAAAATCACCCCATCACTGGTATCATGGTAAGACATCACCCTCGAAGTTAGAATTCAGCCTCAAGACATTTCCAACCTAAGATTCCCCCCCCTCCCCCCCCCTTTTTTTTTCCATCTCTGTTCGTGCCTTCAGTAGCTGAAATCCAGATCACCCAGCCAAAGTGTAGGCTATGCCTAATTAACTTCATGGTGGCATTTGTAAGAATGGGTTGAATGCAAACACGATTTATTTTTACAAGACACAGATCTAGTGCTTCGTACATTCCATACAATATTATTTCAAACATGATCATGAAAATCAGCACCACTACCCCAAAATAAAATTGACAACCCAGGTTCAATTCCCGTTGGAGGGGATTTTCCCCCTGGAGTTAACGTCTGTGCTGACTCCACTCTCCCCAAAAACCCTTAGGATGAGACTATAAACCGAGGCCCCGTGTGCGAACGCACGCAGAACATCTTGCACACACGTT
Organism: Stramonita haemastoma; assembly: GCA_030674155.1. Lineage (NCBI taxonomy): Eukaryota > Metazoa > Mollusca > Gastropoda > Neogastropoda > Muricidae > Stramonita > Stramonita haemastoma. Next base: position 9,110,021 of record CM060325.1, on the reverse strand, counting down.
AAATCCTGTTCCGCTTTTTTGTAAGAGTAGGCCATTGTGTGCCGGTGGGAACAGATGACAAAACTGCATACACATGGG
>CM060325.1:9097443-9104943 GCA_030674155.1 Stramonita haemastoma | reverse complement strand
AACATAATGAAATAAACAACTTAGCAACCAAGAAAAGTCCACCCAAAAATAGTTAGCTACAACATTGTTACAACTCATAAAAACAAAATGAACTTAGAAGGAACTAAAGATAAAACAATGATTATAATGATGACAATAAGAATAGTATCAACAATAGTGATAATAGTATGATGATAATACACGTAAAACTCACTCCTACACGTAGGTTACACACACATACACACACACACACACACACACACACACACCACACACACACACACACACACTACATACATACATACATACATACATACATACATACATACATACATACATACATACATACATACATACATACATACATATACGCAACTCACTCACTCAGAGAGAGAGAGAGAGAGAGAGAGAGAGAGGAGGAGAGAGGAGAGAGAGAGAGAGGGAGAGAGGAGAGAGAGAGAGAGAGAGAGAGAGAGAGAGAGAGAGAGAGGAGAGAAGAGAAGACAGACAGACAGAGAGAAGGAGAGAGAGAGAGAGGAGAGAGGAGAGGAGAGAGAGAGAGAGAGAGAGAGGAGAGAGAGAGAGAGAGGAGAGAGAGGAGAGAGAGAGGAGAGAGAGAGAGAGAGAGAGATTCTTTATTTTCCAAGGGTAACAGAGTAAGCATGCACATACTTTTTTTCATCAAGGCAAGGCAAGGCAAAGCAAAATTCTTTTATTCGAGGATAATAGATAAGCACTCGTGTGCTTTTTTACATTCAGTCCCCGCCCTTTTCAGGGATAACATCAAGATAAAAAGATAGCCTCAACTAAACAACAATTATAGTGAATCAAATACCAAGAGCAAGAAACCATACCAAGTATCAAACAACAGGTAAGAAATAAGACAGAGATACAATATTAAGGTAATGTTATAAATCAGAGAGAGAGAGAGAGAGAGAGAGAGAGAGAGAGAGAGAGAGAGAGAGAGAGGAGAGAGAGAGAGGAGAGAGAGAGAGAGAGAGAGAGAGAGAGAGAGAGAGAGAGTTGAAATAAGTAAAGGAGGAAAAAAGAAAGAAAGAAAGAATGCAGCACAGAAAAAAATGAAGGGAAAAAGAAAGGATTAAGGGCAGGATGAAATGGAGTAAAAACAGGAAAAGAAAGGAATGAAAAAGATAACGAAAGAGAAAGACAGACAGAAGGAAAAATGGACAGATGAAAATAAAGTTAGACTGAAAGAAGAACAAAACAGAGATAGTTTTGGAAAAAGGAAAAAATGTAATATAGACAGAAAGAGTTAAATACAAAGCAAACAAACAGCTCCAAAAACAACTACAAAAAAAAGGAAGACATGACACAAAAGAAGAAGAAGAAAAAAAGAGTCAAATTTGGGGGGGTGGGGGGTGGGGGTGGGGTGGGGGGACAAAAATGGGGATCAGTACTGTCTTGGCTCCCCCCAAAAGTCTTTGAGATAAGACTATAAACCGAGGCCCGAGTGCGAACGCACGCAGAACATCTTGCACACAGGTTAAATCCTGTTCGGCCTTTCGTAAGAGTAGACCATTGTGTCCCTGTGGGAACAGAGGACAAGATTTACATAACTGCATATACATGGGGACTGGATGTAAAGAAGCACAAGAATGCTTATCCCATTATCCTCGATATAAAAGAATAATAAATAAATAAATAAATAAATAAAGCCCCCCCCCCCCCCCAAGTCTGTGACGTCATATACAACTTCCTAAGGTCAGCCAGAGCGATCGTCTTGTAATGACGTCATGCAGGTTGACACAGAAGTATGGGGCGGCAACATAGAGCCCATAGCCTAGCGTGGCGGAACGAAGGGAGAGCATTCTCATGATGGATGGGACACGCACTTTCCTGTTGCCATTCTGCAAGTGGTTGCTGCGGCAGCGAGTTCGTAGGGATTTTATCGTGGATCAATAGCGTCTGTGACGAAGCAGTGTAGAGCGATGCAGTTAGGTGTGGCAGCACTCACATGACACTGGCAAGGATCCCCAACGTTTACAAGTGGCGTTTGAACTGAAATGTGTTGTGCATTTTCTCTCTCCAAGACAACAGGATTCAGAAGATGGGGGATGAGTCCTGACAGAGATTATCATTCATGAATATGTAATGTCATTTCGCGCTGCTTGATCTGTTGTGTCTAGCAACCATGACTGAGAACAATTTTGGATAATTACTGCGCAGTTGTTCGGCGATGAAGGTAAGTACAGTGTTAAAATGTATGGAAAGACCTATTACTACTACTAGTATTAGATCTACGCTCTTGATCGATGATGTGTTGAAGCACTGCACTTGACTTACACTTACAGTTACACTGCAGACTGTGTTGTATACAGTATAGCCTACCATAGGCGTAGATCTTATAGACTACACTTTGTTGCAGTGCACAATGCTTTAAAGATCAGTACTAATAGTAGAACACATTGTTGATAGGTAGGCTGCTATCACCCACATCATAACTCATACTTCACCCTGTATGTAATGTAAAGATAATGTGAAAATTACATTGTTGTTAATACTTAATGTTATTTTCACATGAACAAAACAAGAATGAAATGTTCTGTGAATAAATTCGAGGCATTGTATGGTTTTCTGTTTAAAGTATTCCTAGTTTGTTAATAAAAAGCATATAACTTTTTATCAGCCTAAATGGATGATTAAAATAAACACACACACACACACACACACACACACACACACACACACACACACACACAACACACACAAACACACACACACACACATGTACACACACATGCACACACTCTGTTATCCTCGATATAAAAGAATAAAAAAAATAAAAAATAAACACACACACACATGCACACACACACACACACACACACATACACACACACACACACACACACACACACACACACACACACATGTACACACACACACACATGTACACACACACACACACACACACACACACACACACACACACACACACCACACACACACACACACACACACAACACACAGAGATATATGTATTATATTATGTATATGGTTTGACAGTCACTGACTCAGTCAGTCAGTGACATTTTAGAAAAAAAGAACAACAGAATTTGTTTTTGTTTGGGACTCACTTTACACCAATCAGTCTATAGATGGCCTATCTTATGTGTCATTTCTGATCATGTGGCCATTGTCGGCATTGATGTTGATTGTGAACAGTTTTTCTTCATCAAATTCATGTTATTCTAATTCTGTAAAAAATCTGTTCCACTTTGTTGTGTCTACTTGGTATTTGAGTTCAATAAATATTTGCTAAAACCTTCCAGCTTTAATTATATGTATTGACTTAATTCAAAAGGAGTGCGCATTGTGCCAAAGAAATTGATTTATTTTGTACTTCCCAGTTAGAATAACCTTTAAAAATATTTTTCGTTAAAAAAATGAGGAGGGGGGGGGGGGGGGGGGGGGGGGGGAGATCCTTTTGTTAGTCACAATGTCACCTGAATCAAACACCCTGTGTCAGTTTCTGAGAACAATTTTTTAAATAACAATTTTATGCATTATTTAACTTAACTACATCTTTACCTCCCCACCAAAGTGTTAAAATTGATTAATTGATAGGTTTAAAATATGCTGGTTTTTAAATAATTATATAATCTTTTTAAATATAATATGCAATTTAAGAAATACACCTCTCCCATAATGATAAAAAATGCTTCATACAGAATAGGTTTTTCTGTAGCATGTTTGTGTTAGGACTATTCTCTGTTGTAACATGAATTCACCAATCTGTTAGTGTTATAATAGTCACTGAGCCAGCTGAGCACTTCAGTACATTTGCATGATCTCTGCTTTTGAAATGCTTTTCTACATCCAGTCTTCATGTGTATGTGGTTCTGTCAGTTTTGTCATCCGTCCCCACTAGCAACAATAGCCTAGTCTTTGAAAAAGCAGAATGGGTTTTAACGTGTGAAAGATGTTCTGCTTGCATTTGCACATGGGTCCTCAGTATATATAGTCTCACCTGAGGGACTTTTGAGGGGAGTGGAGTCAGCACTGATGTTAACTCTAGAGGCCATTGGCCATAATATAATTAACTTTAATAAGAGAAACAATAGCAAAAAGTAACCCAAAATATAACAGATTAAAGAAGACACATTTTCCCACCAAAAAGAAATAACAAAATAACTAGGGGAAAACCGTTTGATACCCCCCACCCCATCCTACCCTACCCCCTTCAAAAAAAGGAAAAAATCAGGTTGTATTGGCAAGACTAAAGTGAAAGTGAAAGGTCTGATTTTGATCAGCGCTGATAGCTGCATGGTTTATTGACTGCTTTGGAACTGGCATTTGTCCAACCTTTTCGCTCTGGACATCCATTATGTCCATTTGTGCTTCTTTTGTGCAAGTATTGAACTTCACTTCAAATGTGTGTATTCTAAAATACCAGTGTACATGTAGCAAACGTGACATGTATAATGTATTCTAGCAGATCAATGCGAAAACACAGTGTTGTACAAGGTTGTTGTTTTGTTCAGGATTTCTTCTTCCTTTTGCTCTCGTGCTTTCTTGAAACCTGGGTTGTGGAAAACTAGAAAAAGGTATTTATACTGACCTTTTTTTTTTTTTTTTAGTGGTTGATAGTATTAATAATAAGTAAACTGTTGTAAGCAGTTGTACCAAACACTTGGCTGTGTTAATGTGTAATTTTTTTGTTTTTTGTGGGTTTGTTTTTTTAAATGTTTTTGTGTGTGCTTTAAATCAATATTGAAGTAGAAGAAAAATGGCCACTTTTGTTGCTTACTTTAACTACATCTTTACCTTCCCACCAAAGTGTTAAAATCAAGGAATTGATAAATATATATGCTGGTTTTCAAATAATCATAATCTTCTTAAAAATTGCAATTTAAGAAATACCCCTCTCCCATAAAAAAAAACGCTTCGTAAATCATACAGAATAGGGTTTTTTTGCTCATGTTTGTGTTAGGACTATTCTCTGTTGTAACATGAATTCACTAATCTGTTAGTGTTATAATAGTCACTGAGCCACCAGCTTCAGTACATTTTTTAGTAAGCCTCCATCCCCTCACCAGGTAACTCTCATGAATACTCTTAGTCTTACAGTCCGTCTGATACTGCCTCAGTCATCAGCTTTCTATTGGATGGAGAATACCTGTCTGATTTGTTCATTGTAAAAGTTTAAAAATTGCACAATATAATATATAAATTGCAATATTGATATTTATAATTGATATTATATATATATATATATAGCCGCCGCTGTGGCCTAGTGGTTAGGGCGTTGTACTCGTAATCTAAAGGTTGCGGGTTCGATCCCAGCTATTCCGCTATGGCGTTGTGCCCTTGGAAAAGGCACTTTACGGCTATTTTCTCACCCCACCCAGGTGTAAAAGGGGTTACCAACCTTGTGTTGGGGGTTAACCCTGCGATAGACTGGCGTCCTATCCAGGGGGGGAGTCTATGACTCTCAGTCGCTTAACGCCACAGAAACCGGGATAAGCACCGGCCTGATGAGCCTTATGGCTCGGGACAGACTTTAACTTTTTAATATATATATATATATATATATATATATATATATATATATATATATATATATATATATATATATATATATATATATATATATATAATATATATATAATATATATATAAAAATATCAATTGTAAATATCATGCACATACACAGACAGACAGACAGACAGACAGACACACACACACACACACACACACACACACACACACCACACACACACACACACACACAACAGTGCACACACACACACACACACACACACACACACACACACACACACACACACACACACACACACACACACACACACTCATGTATTAATGAAAATCCTAGTTTAGATCCTTTAAGGTTTCAGTGCCTGTTTGAACTTGGAAGGGACTTGATCACAGTTCAAAATGACCCTGTGATGTTGGGCTCAGCTTCGTTGACTTGTGAGTCATTGATGTAAATTAACTGCACAAAGCAAAGTGCCAAGGCTTGCAGTTTAAATAAAACTCTGTGTTTTATTATTGTTTTTATTTGTTTTATTCTTTTATACCGAGGGTAATGGAATAAGCACACATGTGCTTTTTTTACATCCAGTCCCTGTGTTAATACAGTTTTGTCAATCTTGTCGTCTGTTCCCACTGACATAAAATGGCCTACTCTTATGAAAAGCGGGACAGGATGTGTGTGTGTGTGTGTGTGTGTGTGTGTGTGTGTGTGTGTGTGTTTGTGTGTGTGCGTGCATGTGTGTGTGTGTGTGTGTGTGTGTGTGTGTGTGTGTGTGTGTGTGTGTGTGTGTGTGTAAAATTTGAATGTATTCATGGGCATAAGAATTGAGATACATGTATTTATAATATATAATAGATAATATGATATAATATTACTACAGTATTATATTATATATATATATATATTTTATATATATATATATATATATATATATATAATATATATATATATTATATGGCTGTTTTGAACTTACACTCGTTACACATGTATACAGAATGAAGTTGGCATGGCCTAATATTTTATTAGCACCAGATTTTTTCCCTATTTAATATATATATATATATATATATATATATATATATATATATATATATATATATATATATATATATATATATTAATAATATATGCCCTATTTTCTATCACTGTATCAGGAGTTTTAATTAGAACACAATTTCATATCATACAACATGTACTATAGTATATTGTGTACATTGTATACAATATATATTTATTATAGTGTACATTGTATACAATATGTTTATTATATTGTGTACATTGTATACAATATATATTTATTATAGTGTACGTTGTATACAATATATCTATTATGTACATTGTGTATATTATATATATATATATATAATTTATATAAAACTAAAACACTTAATACAATTATGGGCCAGACTCCAGACAGAGCCAGATCCAACTTGTATTTTTTTAGCAAGCAGGGGGCCTAGAGCTCTGCGAAACCGGAGCAAACTGGCTGAGTGTCATGAGGGAACCCTAGTGTAATGCAAACTAATGCTATGTCAGTATGTGCTAGTGCTATTACCAGGAAAGAAGGGACACAGGGGAGAACGAGGGAGATGGTAGCAACTGTGCTGTATGCATTGGCAAGGATGGGGAGGGGGGGGGGGGGGGGAGGAGAGGATGCAGAGGGAGTGAGGGATCTATGTACTTTGACTGTAAGTGGCGAGGCAGTGCGTCTGGCCTGTTTCCTGAACAGTGCTACTTTTGTTAATGATGTGGCGCACCCAAAGCGACAGTCCACAGTCGAGGAAGAAGAAGAAGAAGAGTGAGCGAATCGTTACAGTACGGGCGGTCCATTGGTCCGTTTTGTTAGGTTGTTGACTGCATACCAAGAAAAAGACGTGCCCTTCCCACACCCCCCTCCACTAACGAAGCAAAGACAACCACTCCTACCAAAAACTGCCAAACAAAAACTCCAAACAAACACAAATACGCCCCACAGCACCCTTCCTCTTTTCAAAAAGAAATGA
>CM060325.1:9027443-9089943 GCA_030674155.1 Stramonita haemastoma | reverse complement strand
TGAATGCACGCAAACTTCTCATCCAACGTGTGCTTACCTTCTCCCAGGTGTGATGAGTGAGACGGAGTGCGCATTAGTGGTGACCCCAGGTGTTAAGCCGGGGTAAGGGGCAACAGTGATCCATTGTTGTCACTGTCTAGTCTGCCCAGTCCTGCCTGCCCGCCTGCCTGACTGGGGTTAGAACTGTTTTGTGTCGTTTTGCTGTTGAATTGACACATTGTCATTGGAACAGGGAATGTCTGGTGGGGGGTTGGGGTTGGGTGTGTGTGTGGTGTGGGGTGTGGGTGGGGGGTGGGGTTGTGTGTGTGTGTGTGTGTGTGTGTGTGTGTGTGTGTGTGTGTGTGTGTGTGTGTGTGTGTGTGTTTATTTTATTTATTTACTGTTTTATACCGAGGATAATGGAATAAGCACTCTTTAAAAAAAAAAAATTATTTAATTTTTTTTTACATCCATGGAGTGTGTGTGTGTGTGTGTGTGTGTGTGTGTGTGTGTGTGTGTGTGTGTGTGTGTGTGTGTGTGTGCGTGCGTGCGTGCGTGCGTGTGTTGTATTGTTTAACTTTTCTGGTATTGGTAACCTCTCTGTGATTTATTTTCAGCCAGCTTTTACTTGAATTTTTAAAACAAGGTGGCTGTGTGTGTGAGAAAATTTTGGTCAAGAGGCCGGCAGTTTCAGGTATTAAAGCAAACACAAGGGTGAGGCAAGCCAGTTGGGTGGATGCAGACAAAACAAAATGAAAGGGGTTAATGTAAGCATTGGCAGGTTTAGGGTGTTTTTTTTTTTTTTTTTTTTTTTTTTACATCAGTAACTGAGAATGGGGACGGGATAGCTCAGTGGTCAGAGCACTCGCTTTCCCCAAGCTCAGGCTAAGCAGTGCTCATCGAGCGTGGTTTCCTTGTGGATAGGTGAACGTTTGTGCACCTTTTTCCGTACAATCCCCCAGTTCACGCAGCCGTAAATGGGTACCTACCCTCTTTAAGGTCAGGGAAGGTAAAGCAGCGAGGGAGAGGAGATGGTCGCCGCCCTCAATATGTTGGCCCCTTGGCCCCTATAGAAGCTGAGGTTTCTGACGCCTCACTCCCCTACGACCACATAGGTTATGGGACACCTTTACATTTATCTTTTACCCTTTAACTGAAAAGCTTTTGGCTTGGGCCAAGGACTGCTGTTGATCTCCAGTGTCTTTGATCTTCCTTCTGGAGTTGTCCAGACCATGGGAATGTTGAACATTACTGATGTGCCATTTCCCAGCTTAATATGCTAGGGGTCATATGGAATATCATTCTGCTCATGTTGGAATCACTGTGATACTGTAAGTACACACTGGATGTTTGTGTTGTTGTTGTTTTGTGTTTCCCAGCTTATGCTCTGGGGGTCACCCAGAATGTGCATTCAGACTCACTCATCCCACAAATAGCATCCCCACTGTCTGGAAATTATGTGCTGGGAATTCCCTCTTTTCTATCCCTCATTTTGTTTCTGCCTTGTTCCTTTTCTTCCTATCACCTCCTTCTTGTCTATTTTCTGCATTTTTGATCCATTATCCAGCCTTTTTCCCAGATAGACTGAAAAGATAATAATTTTCCTCAACGGCAAAGTCAGATGCTCTGGACTCGACTTGTCAGGCACTTAAACTTAACGGCAGCACAGCGCATTTATGATAGACAAGTGGGTGCTGTCTGAGCATTGAACAAAGCAGAAGAATTCATGTTGTCATGATCACTGTGTGTTGCAGGTGTGGAAACACAGGAATGACGAGTTGTGACGGTGACGTGGATGCTATCTGAGATTGAGGATGAAAATCGAGGCCTTCGACATCCGCTTTGACAGCGAGGATGCGGTGTTCACTGCAGGGCAGAACAATCACCACGGGCACTGTCTTTTCCTGAGGGCTGTTCCAAACCCACACACATAGTACAGGTGAAGTACCCCAACCCCCTAGGAGTTGGTGACACTGCACTGGGTTAAATCCCAAACCCACACACATAGTCAGTGAGTATCACACAGAATGGTGACACTTCTTCTATCCCGTAGTCTATTTAGACCATAGGGTTGCCACTGAAGACCTCGCAACCAGCTCTCTCCATTTCCCTCTGTCCTCGACCTTTCTCAGGGTGTCACTCAGCCTGAGGCACGTCCACTCTCGGACGTTGTCCTCCCAACTCTTTCTCTGCCTGCCTCTCCTTCTCCCGCCTTGCACAGTTCCTTGCAGAATCATCTTGGCAAGCCCTGTTGATCTTGCGATGTGCCCGTACCACTTTAGTTTGTGCTTTTTTGACTGTGGTCAGGAGATCTTCAAAGGGCCCGATGGCTTGACGTAGTCAGTGAGTATTACACAGGGTGGTGACACTGCACTGGGTTAAATCCCAAACCCACCCACATAGTGAGTATCCACAGAGTGGTGACACTGCACTGTTAGTTTTCCTCTATTTCTTGTTCAATTATTTATGTATGGGGTGCGCTATCACTAAATGTACATTAAGTTGCGGGGAGAGTTTTCGCCTACAGGCTGGAAAGGTAGCTACATATATTTTTAAAATTATTTTTTGTTGTTGTGAATTTCATGTTTTAGCAGTTTTGGTTTCTTCAAACATCTAAAGATCATATTCCAAAGTATCAGAGCCCAACTCAGCTTATGAAGCTTAAAAGCCTTGTTGCTAAGGCCTTCTGATCAAGACACAAGTACACAGTTCAAGAAACTTAAACCCCAAATTTCTCAAAATTCCCCCCTCAACTCTTTGTGAATTCAAACTACTGTAACTTTGCTTTTAGTCAAGCTACAGCAATAACATGTACATCATTGTAAAGCTAAATGATTTAACTTTCTCACTGTATGAAAATCTGAAAAATGATAAAAAGACACTAAATGTACCTTTTGTGAAAGTGCATCACATATATCTTATTGGTTAGAGGTGGATTGCCTTTAAAAGCATGTCTCTTAGTCTTAAACAGGATCCAAAGTGTCAAGTCAAGTGAAATCAAGTCAAAAACGTTTTAATCATCTCCTCAAGGGCAATTACAACACTGACAGGCATATTGATATGAATCGTAATGAATGTCAGGCAGTTTAGAGGTTATTATCCAGCTGAGACAGACCACTTGTTCGGGTAACTTCCCAGTGACTTCCTCCTCCTCATTATTTTTTAATCCCCGTATATTATGCACAAAGATTTTCAAATTGCGCATTTATTCCTCCCAGCATTTTCTCTAACCCCCCCCACCCTTTAAATTTTTTTTTTTTTAATTGGTCAACTTTCAAAGGAGCTTTGTTAGGCCTCAAGAATATGAATTTAATCTTGTGGAAGGGCTAGCCCCTGAGACACTGCTAAACTTTTTTTTTCTTTTTTTTCGAGGATAATGGAATAAGCCTTCGTGTGTATCTTTACATCCAGTCCCTGTGTGTATGCAGTTTTGTCATCCATTCGCATGGGAAGGGTGTCTCTGTAAGGCACCAAACAGGCTAAAGCCTCAGTCGCCACTGGAACCTTTGAAGAGTATTCCTCCAGAAACCAAAACCTAAGTCAGGACACACTAAAGGAAATATTAAAATATGCTAGAATGCTGTCATCGAAATATCTAATCGTAAAATAAAAATTTTGAGAAGGAAGGTGGCCGGACAGTTTTGATGTTCACCTGCCTGAGAAGTAAACTGTGAGGTTCTGGGTTCAGTTCCCAGCCTTGCCCTCTCTTCCCAGTTTGACGGAAAATTAAAAATGAATGTTGAGTCTTCGGAGGAGACTCTGAACCAGTTGGATCCATGTGCTTATGACTTGTGCACGTCAAAAGAACTTTATTAGTTTTGATTTGATTGTTACTTGAACTAAATTGTATATTTACAGGTTACCATTTTGCGGAAAAAATAAAGTTAAAGTTTTGATATTTCTATGTTTTTAATCAAGTAGGTCTCCAAAATGCCTGAATGTACATTTTATGCTGATGCTTTGTGTATCCATGTGTAGAGAATGCCTTGTAAAGGGTAAAAATGGTAATGTAAACAACATTGCTATTTTAATGATTGGTGAGCATTTTTCACTGTAGCTCATGTTTGTTTTCCTGTACACTGTCACATTTTATCTAGATTTTCAAACCCTTGTGAGTGCTTTTTTTTTTCTCGAAAATGTTTTTGATGAAATGATTTCAATAAATGTCATGGACAATTTTATCAAGTTTTTTGTTAATTTTTGTATATTAGATTATTTAGTGAAATCAGTTCATGAAAGAGGGACCGATTTTTACTGAAAAGGAATATATTGTACCCAATAGCTTGTGATTACAGTGTAGAAAATGTACTATACTTTGTTTACAAACGCTGAATTAAAAAAAAACACCCAGAAACAAACAAAACAGTGCAAACAAAAAAACACAAAAAAACAACCCACCATCACAGTTAACAGTCCTTTAAACCATCAAAAACCTTATGATTTTACCATTTTAGCAGAAAGAGATCCAAGATCCATGATTAGCACACTTACTAATTCACGTTTTGGTCCTGTAAACAGAAGAATAGTCGGATGAAAAGGCAAGATCAGAAAGAAGAAAGATGACTCAAAGAAAACCCTCAAAGCAATTACTGGAAAGCTCCTCAGAACGTCCTTGACAGGTCCTCGGAAAGTCCTTGAGTTCTGTCACTCAGAGGTCTTTGAGAACCTGAGCTTTTCCTTCTTGTGTTGTCGAGTACAGTCAGTCAGTCAGTGTTACTGTGCCTGTGCAGACATCAGCGTGAAATTCGAGGGCAGGGCAAAATCGTCATGGGAGGTGTCAGGTGGCGACAGCAAGAAGCATTACCGGGCGTACGAGACCTACATCGATGAAAACGTCACCCTGTATAACACGGAAGGTGAGTCACACCATCACTCTTTTTCTTTCCTTTTTGGGTTGGGTTTTTTTGGTCCTTGCACAGGGTTTTTTTTGTTTTTTTTAATTGTTGCTTTCACATTTTTGCTTTATTGTGAATGTAGGGGAAAAGTGTACAAAATTAGAGTAAACTGTTAGGAAAAAAAAAGACAAGTCGAACATTTTTTTTTTTTAGCATAAAGAATATTTAATTTCCTTACCTACCATTCATCCAAAATTTAGAAAAAAATTTAAGAGAAGAAAAGGACACCCCCCATACATACATACACACACATACACAACCAAACACACCAGATAGAATGAGAAGTACAAAATAAACTAAAACTTGTAAGCAGACAAGCACAGACAGACACATAGGCAAACCAGCAATCATAACAAACAGTAACAACAAACAAACAAACAGAGAAAAGGCAAAGAGCTCTTTTCAGGATTGAAAAACAATACAAGGCTTTTGAACATAGAAAATTGTAACCGGCCCACCCCTACCCCAACACACACGCACGCACACACGTACGTATGCACGCACGCACGCAAGCACGCACACACACACACACCACACACACACACACACACACACACACACACACACACACACACACACACACACACACCATACACACACACACACACACACACTCACACACACTCACACACACATACACACATACACATACACACACACACACACACACACACACACACACACACACACACACACACACACACACATGCATACACCTCTTCCTTCTTTACTATCAGTTAACACAATTGGGGGGGGGGGGGGGGCACAAATAATACATGGTATACAGAACTACTTTGTGTAGATAGTATTCTAAATTTCACTTTTAGTCTTATGTATATCAACATCATTTTTAAAGTTCATATATGAAAACATGCCTTGGCTTCAGTACTGTCCCCCAGTTCACCCAGCTGTAAATGGGTACCTGCTCTCTTTAGGGTCAGGGAAGGTAGAGCAGCGAGGGAGAGGAGATGGGTGCTGCCCTCAATATGCTCGCTCATAGAGAAGCTGAGCTCTCCTACAACCACATAGGTTATGGGACACCTTTACCATTTACTTTACATGAAAATAAAATATTTTTTAAGTAAATGAAGCAAAACAGAGCAAAACATAAACTGTATAATGATGTCAAAGGCTTCAGAGTTTTCCAACTTTGTTGAAGTGAAGCAAGATTTCTTTGGTAGAAATTGTTGCCAGCATCTTTCTCCTCCTCTGGAAATAAGATAAATAATAATTTTAAAAAAAGTAAAATGTTTGTTAAAAGTGTAGCTGTTGTAGATAATGCTATTGATAATGTGTCATTAATTTGTGTATTGGGGGAAAAAAGTATTTACAAAGAGAGAATTAATAGCTGGTTCTGATCTGCTTGAATCATGATATTCATGATTAAATCGTATCAACTAAACCAGAAAAATCCCATTTTAAAGTTCACTACCTGTGACTTTACAAATTCATAATTGATGTATTAAGACAGGGAAAACCCCTGAGAAAATGGCCAGTAAGAGGATTAACAGCTATAGACAGATGAAAACAGACAGGTAGACAGATCAGCTGACCAGTTAGCTGACTAATAATTGAGGTGAACGAAGAGAGGATGGACAAGATTCAGACAGAGGGAGACAAAAGTTAGAGAGACCAGCTGACCAACCAGCTGACCAGACATTCAGTAGATGAATAATTAAATAAAATATAGAATGAACAGACATGGACAGACAAAGTAGATGCATAGGCAGATAGACAGGTCAACCACTCCAGTGACTGAAGATTCTGGTAAACAAATAGATATTTATTTTATTTATTTATTTATTCTTTTATATCGAGGATAATGGAATAAGCACTTATATATGCATTTTTACTTCCAGTCCTCAATGTGTATGTGGTTTTGTAAATTTTGTTATCCATTCCCACCGGTACACAAGGGCCTACTCTTTTGAAAAGCGGAACAGGTTTTATTATGTGCACAAGATGTTCTGATAGATATACTGAAGTAGGCAGAGGAAGGAGACACAGACAGATAGACCTGGCGGCCAGTTAACTAATCATACACTCAGGAAGATAAGGACAGGACAGATATAGACAGAGACAGACAGACCAACAGACCAGCCGATCAATTAATTGACAAGACGTTCAGGTAAAATAAATGGGTCATATCATGTACAGAAATATCCTGCTGCCCAGGTAAATAAACGAACAGAAGGGGATGAAACAAAAAGCAAATACAAACAAGAACAGACAGACAAACAAGTAAAAAAAGAAACGGGGGGGGGGGGGGGGGGGGGAAGAAATAAAAATAGGGTGTATAGAAGAAGAGGGGTGCAGGATAGCTCAGTGGTCAGAGCACTTGCTTTCCCCCAGCCAAAGTTGAGCAGCGTCGAGCGTGGTGACCAATTGGATAGGTGACCGTTTATGCGCCTTGGCTTCAGGACAGTTCCCCCAGTTCACCCAGCTGTAAATGGGTACATGCCCTCTTTAGGGTCAGGGAAGGTAAAGCAACGAGGGAGAGGAGATGGGCACCGCCCTCAACATGCTGGCCCCTAGAGAAGCTGAGGTCTCTAACGCCTTGCTCCCCTACAACCACACAGGTTATTTATTTATTTATTTATTTATTCTTTTATATCAAGGATAATGGAATAAGCTATCATTTGTTTTTTTTTTACATCCAGTCCCTGTGTGTATGCAGTTTTGTAAATGTCATCTGTTCCCACCAGCACATGATGGCCTACTTTTATGAAAAGCAAAACAGGATTTAACATGTGCGCAAGAATAGATGTTCTGCATGCGTTCACACACGGGGCCTCGGTTTTTAGTCCGAAAGACTTTTGGGAGGAGAGTGGAGTCAGCACTGATGTTAACTCCAGGAGGAAAAATCCCCTTGACCAGGAATTGAACCCGGGTCGTCAAATTGCGAGCGCAATGTTCTTACCACTAGGCTATCCCGCTATGGGACACCTTTACCTTTTAGAAGCAGAGGCTGAGTTAAAGTTAAAGTCTGTCCCAAGCCTAAGGCTCATCAGGCCGGTGCTTATCCCGGTTTCTGTGGTGTTAAGCGACTGAGAGTCATAGACTCCCCCCTGGATAGGACGCCAGTCTATCGCAGGGTTAGCCCCCAACACAAGGTTGGTACCCCTTTTACACCTGGGTGGGGTGAGAAAATAGCCGTAAAGTGCCTTTCCCTAGGGCACAACGCCATAGTCGAAAGCTGGGATCGAACCCGCAACCTTTAGATTACGAGTCCAACGCCCTAACCACTAGACTACAGCGGCAGCTATGGGACACCTTTTTTTTTTTTTTTTTTTTTTTTTTTTTTTGCTGCCTCGTCTTCTGTGACGTTCCCGTACTGCTGTTCCCACGCCGCTCATTTCAATCTCCCTGCCACAGCCATACCCAGATTCGTTGTGTTTCACCCCCGGGGTCGGGAGTCCACAGGGAGCTTATCAATATTAGGCCGCCGCGGGGCCACCAGCCAGAGGGGCCCTGCACTTCTGCTGGGTCACTTTGGTGGTGTTCAGTGGTGCCTGTTCTGAGCTAACATACGCAGGACACCACCTACTAAGCCCCCTACTAACGACAGTATTAGCTCAGTCGCGGAGCCAGACTGAGTGAGTCACCCACCCAAGGTGGCGACCACCACAACGTCCCTCCAACGACCGCCTCCCCACGAACCCCCAACCCCAAAGGCTTTGACACAAATTCACCACAGGCACAGAAGCGTATGGGGAAACCGAATCTGAGGTCACCATGTGACCAGAGCAACGGAGGCCACCGAATCAGAGGCAATTTTTATTATTGCATGATGATCAATGATGATGAGGATGATGTAATGATGCTGCTGTGGAGGTGCATCCGCTTTGAGACTACTTGACAGGGTTGTTCTCTACGCTTACTGTCATAATATATCCCGGCGTCAACCAGGCCCGAGAGATACAGACACCTGCAGTGTTGGTCAGGTAATTTGAGCAACACTCTCAAATTCGCATCCGTAAAGTGGATGAAGCTCGACTGTGTGGTCCCAGTCTCCCCACTGAGCCCACAGCACACTCACTCTGGGTAGGAGCCGGCCGGAGCCCGAAAAAATCCCTATGACTTATGGGATTCGAACCCGCGACCTTCCAGTCCGGAATCCACGGCGCTAACCACTGCGCCATGGCGGCTGGTCAGCTATGGGACACCTTTACCGTTACCTTTTAGAAGCAGAGGCGCTGTATCAAAGGGGTATTCTGTTTTGCAGATGAGGAAGCCAAGCACCCGGCAGGGTACCACATCTACCCCTTCAACGTGGCCTTACCTGCCAGCATCCCCTCCTCCTTTGAGGGCCGACGGGGTTACATTCGCTACCAGTGCATGGCCTTTTTGGACCGGGGCTGGAAAGGGGTCTTGGATTCAGAGATGGATTTTACCGTGATCCGTCACCTGGATTTGAACACCCTTCAGCACGTGTCTGTGAGTGGTTCTGTGATGTGTTGCGTGGTTATGTTTTGTTTGTTTTTTGTTGTGTTGTTGGGTTGTTTTATATGTCTGAATTGTGGTTGGTTTGTGTGATGTAAATAGTGAGTGTGGGAAATGCTGGTTTGATTGCTAGTTTTATGGTGGGTGGGGTGGTATGGTGTGGTGTGTGTGGTGTGTGTGTGTGTGTGTGTGTGTGTGTGTGTGTGTGATGTGTGTGTGTGTGTGTGTGTGTGTGTGTGTGTGTGTGTGTTGGTAAGTGAGTGCGTGTCTCTGCCTGTCTGTCCATCTGTTTGCCTGCCTATCTGTCTCTTCCTCTCACCATCTATTTTAAAAAATCTTCTTTTTAACCCTTCCTCTTTTCGACAGATTCTCTCTATTGTGAGTAAAAAAAAGTGTATTTATATTACGATATTATGTCACAAAATGTTTGCAGCCATTTCTTTGACAGATTCTTGCCATTTACACAAACAATTTCTCCTTTCTCTATTTTTGTTGTTGTTTTGTTCTAGAAATCTTACGTTTTGCATAATTCTGTGCAGTGTAGTAAGTGTTCAGCCATTTTGGTGACCTTTAAAGGTGAAATGAACACTGGAGTCTGCGGAAAGGCCAACACCGTGGAATTCTAACTCGGCCTTGAAAACGATCAATGATGTTTGCAGTTTTCAAGCGTGTGGCTTTAAATCATAACGAATATTGATTTGACTTGATTTCCCCTCCCCCCCCCCCCCCCCCCCTTTTATGCAGCTGGAGTTCCGAGGTTCACCAGTGGTGAGATTTTTGTGTAAGTGACTGTTTTTGCCCGCCTTTAAGGTAGTGGAATTCCGACTTCAGGGTCATGTCTAATTATGACACCAGTGTGCGTGTGTTAAAATTTTTTTGGTTTTTGTCACCTGTTCTTGCCAGCACAAATGGGCTACTCTTCTGAAAAGCAAAATAGGTTTAAATTAACTCGTGAATAAGAATTTGTGCATGCATTTGCATGCAGGACCTCAGTTTTTTTTGGTCTCAAATGAAGAACTTTTAGGAGAGTGAAGTCAGTACTGATGGTTAACTCTGGGGGGAAAAATCCCCTTGAGCGGGCATCTTGATGGTGGCTCAAACTCTGGCTCAGTCCTGGGCCGTCAAATTGCGAGTGTCACACTGATAGGCAGTCCTGCCCCAGAATTGATTTGACTTCTTACTTAACTTCCATAGAAGTCAGTAAGATACTGCACTGAAATTTTCAGGCAGTGTGTCTTGGGCGAGTTGCACCTGACAGAAACCATCCCTTTCCAGGTGACAGGTGGCAGTTTGGGTGTAGTGTGCATCTACCTTTAATCCGTGGCACTGGCCATAGCTGGCTTATGCTTTTCTATCAAAGATGGATGTATAACTTGTAGTGTGTGTGCACAAGGTGTGGTGTGTCGAGTCACACAGTGGACCTCAGTTTGTAGTCTCATCTGATGGGGAATAGGGAGAATGGAGTCAGAACTACTCTTGGGGGGCAGGATAGCTTAGTGGTAAGAGTGTTGTGATTTAACAACCTAGGTCTGAGCCACCACCAAGTTGCCTATAGATTCAAGGGTTTTTCCTCTGGAGTTAATATCAGTACTGAGGCCACTACCCTGAAAGTCCTTCGGATGAGACTGTAAACTGAGGCTCTGTGTGCAAACACATGCAGACCATCTCACCTCTCACATGTTAAAACTCATCTGCCTTTTGAAAGAGTAGGCCATTCATGCCAGTAAGAACAGATGACCAAAACATGACAAAACAGATGACCAAAACATGACAAAACAGATGACCAAAACATGACAAAACAGATGACAAAACATGACAAAACAGATGACCAAAGCATGACAAAACAGATGACAAAACAGATGACCAAAACATGACAAAACAGATGACCAAGACATGACAAAACAGATGACCAAGACATGACAAAACAGATGACCAAAACATGACAAAACAGATGACCAAAACATGACAAAACAGATGACCAAAACATGACAAAACAGATGACCAAAACATGACAAAACAGATGACAAAACAGATGACCAAAACAGATGACAAAACAGATGACCAAAACATGACAAAACAGATGACCAAAACATGACAAAACAGATGACAAAACAGATGACCAAAACATGACAAAACAGATGACCAAAGCATGACAAAACAGATCACCAAAGCATGACAAAACAGATGACCAAAGCATGACAAAACAGATGACCAAAGCATGACAAAACAGATTACCAAAACATGACAAAACAGATGACCAAAGCATTACAAAACAGATGACCAAAATATGACTAAACATATGATCAAAAACATGACAAAACAGATGCCAAAGCATGACAAAACAGATGACCAAAGCATTACAAAACAGATCACCAAAGCATGACAAGACAGGTGACCCAAGCACGACAAAACATGACAAAACAGTGACCAAAGCATGACAAAAGAGGTGACCCAAGCACAACAAACATGACAAAACAGATGACCAAAGCATGACAAAAGAGGTGACCAAAGCATGACAAAACATGACAAAAAGAGGTGACCAAAGCATGACAAAAGAGGTGACCAAAGCATGACAAAAGAGGTGACCAAAGCATGACAAAAGAGGTGACCAAAGCACGACAAAAGAGGTGACCCAAGCATGACAAAAGAGGTGACCAAAGCATGACAAAAGAGGCGACCCAAGCATGACAAAGAGGTGACCAAGCATGACAAAAGAGGTGACCAAAGCATGACAAAGAGGACCCAGCTGACAAACAGATGACCAAAGCATGACAAAACAGATGATCAAAAATGCATGCACATTGATGTTGTGTTTAGATGTTACTCTAAAGTCAAAATGCAGCCACCTTAACGCAACCACCATACGCAAAAATCCACCATTGGTGAACCTCAAGGCTCTCGACAAGGAACAAAAAAACAACATAAAAACCCCAACCCCAAAGTACTATTACTTACACAGAGGGAAACTGCTCTAAAATTGTACTGTAGTTGTCACTCAAGTCGATATCCTCTGATTACCTTCAGGTTATGAGTTCAGTGTTCTGACTACTAACTGTTCCACCCCCCCCCCCCCCACCCCACCCCCATCCCCCCGCACTCTTTTAAACGATATATATTATGACAGTAAAAGTTAAAGGTAATAGTGTTTCCTTAACCTATGTGGTCATGGGAGAGCGAGGTGTCAGACACCTCAGCTTCTCCAGGGGCCAGCATGTTGAGGGCAGTGCCCATCTCCTCTCCCTCGCTGCTTTACCTTCTCTGACCGTAAAGAGGACAGGTATCCATTTACAGCTGGGTGAAATTGTGGACTATACTAAAGCCAAGGAGTGCAAACGGTCACCCATCCACTTGGTAACTACACTCAATATTGCTTAACATTGGCTGGGGAAAAGCAAGTGCTCGTGAATTTTTTTTATTATATTAAAACAATGATATGAGCATTCTTTTACACACACACACACACACACACACACACACACACACACACACACACACACACACACACACACACACACACACACACACACACACAACTCACTCACACTCACCATCTGGAAATAAAATTTTGACTTAAAATTTTTTTTTACTCTCACACACACATGCACACACACGCACGCACGCACGCACGCACGCACGCACGCACGCACGCACGCACACACACACACACACACACACACACACACACACATTTAATTTATGCTATATTGTTTGTTTGTTTTGGGGCATCATCAAGTTCACATCAGTTTCATTTCCGAATCATGTGCCTACAAAGGATTCACCACAAAATTGCAAAGCTAAACAACATACCGTCAAACATGTTGAAAATTTTTTTAAAAATCATTATTTCATGCTTGAAACAAATATTCCATTTTTCTCTTCGCACCAAATTAAAAAAAAGAAAAAAGAAACGTTTGTCATCCATCCCCAAGTTGACGCATGTGTTGCCATGGAGACCTCATTCACATCTGAAAGTTACAGTGACAGCATTGTCATGTGATGGTAGACTGATTTTCTTTCTTCCCTTTTTTTTTTAATTTATTCTATTTTTTTTTTCTCTCTCTCTCTATGTGTAGGGGTGTCGAGTTTCTGAAGATGATAGTACGTTGACTACCTAGAGCCTCAGATCCTTGCTAGGGTTGATTTCAAGAATCGTCACAGCTGGGAGAGGTAGCAGAAGATCAATGCAGGAATGATTTGTGTTGTAAAGGAGGCTTTTGCAGAAGGTATTGTTTGTTATAGAGACTGCTGCTAGATTCAGATGAGCTGATTTGCAGAATTGTCTCTTTAGAAAGAAAAAAAAATCTGTTAGGGTTGTGGTTTTCTGTTGATTGTTTCATGTCAGTGTGAAACATTGGGCATCAGAAATAATGACTGGGATAACTATATTAAACATTTCAGTTAGAACTATCGTGTATTTTGCTGCTGTTGTTGTTGTTGTTTTTGTTGTTGCATGGTCCCCAGCTTAACACTCTGGGGGTCACCCAGAATATATATATAACTATATATATTGCACTCTGAGTGACTGACTGACTGACTGACTGACTGACTCAACCCACTGGGAATCACTCTGAAATTGAAAGTTCACACTGGATGAGAAGTTTGTACATGTATGATTTTTCAAGTACCTTGGCACACAGGTACCCATAATCCAATTTCAGAGGAGGATGTATCTTTCCCTTTGGGTTCAAATTGTAGGAGTAGCTAGTGGATTAAGGGCTGGGGTGGAATCTTTGGCCTAGTGGTTAGAATGTCAACCTCAAGATCTGATGGGAACTGAAAGTGTGGGTTCAAATCTGTGCTGAGGTGTCCATTTGTGGATGTTGTTTTTTCTTTCTCATGGAGTTAACATTGGTAGTGACTCTATTTCCCCAAAAGATCATTAGATGAGGCTATGATCTAACCATTATGCATGCTGAACATCCTACACATATGAAAAAAAACAACCCACTCATTCATCCAAATGTAAAATAGAGGTTCAAGCTGTGGCCTGTGGTGTGGATGATATGCACAGCCTTTGTATTCAGGCAGTCTGTGGTGTGGAGAGAGTGGGGGTGGGGGTGCACCAGGGTCAGCTGGCACTGGCAAGAAATGCAGAGTTTGAAAAATTCACTGTTGTGCTGAAGCAACTTCTCACTTTAGGCATTAAAGAGAGATTGTTGTTGTTTCGTGTTCTCCAGCTTCCTTCCTTCCTTCCTTGCAGATCACATCACTCACAGTCTGCAGTCGCACTTGTCCCAGTCTCACTTAAATTCCATTGAATAATCACTTTGAGACTGTAAGTGCACACTTGGTGACAAAGTTTACGTGCACGACTGTTTTCAAGTACCTCGCCATATAGGCAGCCATGGATACTCTCACTTAAGGAGATTGCTTCCTCCTTTAAGAGTTGTTAATTTGAGAGCTTGTCATGGCCAAAGACCAGCTCAACATGTAATCTTATAACATAGCAACATTTTGATACATGTAGGCCTTTGGCTCTTAGCATATCATATCAGTTAATTAAGGGACAAGTCTTTTAGCCTGGACCATATCCAGTGAAGTGAACCTTAGGAAAAGTTGTGGGAAGCAGCAATAATAGACCTGTGGCAGACTGTGTTCATTATACTGAACTACATGTGTACAGTATGTACATCACTGCGTGTGACATAGCAACATAACTAGGCCTATGGCCGGGACAGTATTTTCATTTCATAGTGATTAAAGCCCCACCAACCACAAAGGCCATATATTAGAGTTGTCATTTCATTCAGTTCTCTCCTTCCTCCTCTTCCTCCTCCTCTTCCTCCACCTTCTTCTTCTTTTTCTTCTTCTTTGTGTAGGGGGACGGGATAGCTAAGTGGTCAGAGTGCTCACTTTCCCCAAGTCAAATAAAGCAGCGTCGAGCGTGGTTACCAGTTGGATGGGTGACCATTTGCACGCCTTGGCTTCAGTACAGTTCCCCAAGTTCACCCAGCTGTCTATGGGTACCTGCTGTCTTGAGGGTCAGGGAAGGTAAAGCAGTGAGGGAGAGGAGATGGGCGCCGCCCTCAACATGCTGGCCCCTAGAGAAGCTGAGGTCTCTGACGCCTCGCTCCCCTACGACTACTTAGGTTATGGGACACCTTCAAAAAAAAGTTAAAGTCTGTCCCAAGCCTAAGGCTCATCAGGCCAGTGCTTATCCCGGTTTCTGTGGCGTTAAGCGACTTAGAGTCATAGACTCCCCCCTGGATAGGATGTCAGTCTATCGCAGGGTTAACCCCCAACACAAGGTTGGTACCCCTTTTACACCTGGGTGGGGTGAGAAAATAGCCATAAAGTGCCGTTTCCAAAGGCACAACGCCATAGCCGAAAGCTGGTATTGAACCCGCAACCTTTAGATTACGAGTCCAACGCCCTAACCACTAGACTACAGCGGCGGCATATAGGTTATGGGACACCTTTACTTTACCTTTTAAAAATTTTTTTTTTTTTTACCTCATCTTCTTCTCCTCCTTCTTCTACATTCCCTGGCTACGCTAAATTTGTAACCCAGTGTATGTGTTCAAAAAGTCAGATTTGAACTCTAGTCCCTATGACCCCCAGGCCCCGACGCTGTCGACGAAGGAGGAGGTGTACGAGGGGTGTTGCTGTGACTCGGGGGTGGTGGTGTCCAAGTTCAGCTTACGCAAGACGGGCTTCGTGCCAGGTGAACCCATGATGTTCGAGGTGTCTGTGGAAAACAAGTCCACCTCCTCCCTCTGCGGCCTCTGCATTCAGTTGATACAGGTGTGTGTGTGTTGTGTGTTTGTGTGTGTGTGTGTGTGTGTGTGTGTGTGTGTGTGTGTGAGTTGGGGTGGGGTGTGTGTGTGTTGTGTTGTGTTGTGTTGTACTGTATATGCTGTTTAGTGTTGTGTATTGTGTTGTACTATATAGTTGTTTAGTGTTATGTATTGTGTTGTACTATATATATATATGTTTAGTGTTGTGTATTGTGTTGTACTATGTTTAGTATTGAGTATTGTGTTGTAGTGTTTAATTAATTATTTTTTTTATATGACTGTGATGGGGCGGTAATTAGATTACTTCCCATGCGATTGGAACCCACCAATTGTAGCATCGTGTGTCTGCGTTTAGAACACACTTGCGAATTGTGTGACATTCTGTTTCGTTGGGGGTGGTTGAAAACCGTTTGTTGCATGCACTTTTCCTGTAGCGGTAAAATGTAGTATTTATGCAGCCTGTTTTGAGGCCACATTCCCACTGTCTGACCGTGCTGTTGTTGCCAAGAAGTTGTACAGAGTCACGGCAGATCAAATATCTGCACTCTGTTATACCACTTTATGTCACAGCAGAATCCTCTGTATGAAATTCGGGCTGCTCTCCCCACGCCACTTTTATTTTTTTGCTGTGTGCAATTTTATATGTTTCCCAATCACAGTGTCTTTTTTCCTACAGAATTTTGCTAGGGACAACCCTCTTTTTGCTGTGGGTTCTTTTATGTGCATTAAATAATGAAGTGTAATACATCACGGGACCTCAGTTTATCATCTCATCTGAATGACCAGCACCCAGACCACCACTCATGGTCTAGTAGATACGGGGGGGTGGGGGGACATTTTGGGCCTAAACGTTTAGTGTTATGTAATTTTTTTCCCCAAACATTTAGTGTTATGTAATTTTTTCCCCCAAACATTTAGTGTTATGTAATTTTTTTAACCCAAACATTTAGTGTTATGTAATTTTTTGTTGCCCAAACATTTAGTGTTATGTACTTTTTTTTACCCAAACATTTAGTGTTATGTAATTTTTTTTGGCCCAAACATTTAGTGTTATGTACTTTTTTTTTTACCCAAACATTTAGTGTTATGTAATTTTTTGTTGCCCAAACATTTAGTGTTATGTACTTTTTTTTACCCAAACATTTAGTGTTATGTAATTTTTTTTGGCCCAAACGTTTAGTGTTATGTTATTATGTTACATGGTCGACTATTGGTAAAGGTGAAACTAGCACTTGGGAGGGGATAATGTGTGCAGAGGGCTGTTGTATGAATTCTTTAGTGTACAGTCATCATGTAAGAACTTTGGCCAAAGTTTGATGTGCACAGGTGGTGGTGTTGTGTTGTGTTGTATCATGTATTGTGTTGTAGTGTGTAGTATTGAGTAAGGTTTATATTTGTCAGTGTGAAGTTTGTGCTGTTTTCCCCTGGGAGAGCATGTTTTCATACTGTGGTGTTAACTGTCACATTTTTTTTTCTTCTTCTTTTTTATATATTTTTGTTGTTTTCTTTGAGGATGATTTTTCCATTTCAAGAATGCTGCCAGGGACAAGTCTCTTGGTGTGTGTGTGGTGTGTGTGTGTGTGTGTGTGTGTGTGTGTGTGTGTGTGTTGTGTGTGTGTTGTGTGTGTGTGTGTGTGTGTGTGTGTGTGTGTGTGTGTGTGTGTGTGTGTGTGTGTTGTGCGTGTGTGTGTGTATGTGTGTGTGTGTGTGTGTGTGTGAGAGTGTGTGTGTGTGTATGCGTGTGTGTGTGTGTGTGTGTGTGCGTGTGTGTGTGCGTGCGTGTGTGTGCATGCGTGCATGCGTGTGTGTGTGCGTGCGTGTGTGTATGTGTGTGTGTGTATGTGTGTGTGTGACAGGGACAAAAAGAAAAAAAGAGCTCTTTTTTAGAAAGTAGAAAGACATTAAGATGTAAATCTATGAAAAATATGTGTAGGGAACATCACACGAACCACCATACTGATGCTTCGAACAGTTATGAAAAAGTGTACTAAACGTACTGTCGTCGGTGTTGCCCATTTACCTTACGTCAGTGACTGAGCTGGCTTGGGCCACTAAAAGTGTGAAAATGGACGTCTGCCACCACCACAGCCTTGCTTTGTAAATAAGTGATGTCAAAACCACCTGCTACTGGTAGGCCTTTGAAGACCGGGTGTTATGAGACTTGAGAGGCTTTTAGACAGCAACTGATACCAGTATTGCCAATACCAGTATTGATACCAGCATTGATTCTAAAGATTTTGCAACACCTCCGATACCATCTGTGTTGGTCCCATTAAGTTTCCTTTTGGTATTGGATGAGGGAGGGGGAGAGAGAGAGAGACAGGGAGAGGGAGGGAGGGAGGGTGTGTGTGTGAGAGAGAGAGGGATGGATGGATGGAGAGAGAGAGACAGAGAGAGGGAGAGGGAGGGAGGGAGAGGGGGAGGAGAGAGAGAGAGAGGGGGGGGGGGAGAGAGAGAGAGAGAGAGAGAGAAGACAGACAGACAGACAGACAGACAGACAGACAGACAGACAGACAGACAGACACTGAGACAATGAGACAGACAGAGACACAGAGAGAGTGAGGGAGGGAGAGAAGGGAAGGAGGGAGGGAGGGAGAGAAGGGAAGGAGGGAGGGAGGGAGGGAGGAAGAGCTGTGTATTGATCAGTATAGTAAAAGCAGAAGTGGACTAGACTGACATCAAAAGACAGTCATCTCTCTTCTGAACCAATGCACTGGCTGATGGTACCTTATCTTGCTTTCAGTCATGTTTTTCTGTCCGTGGAGATTGCATTGCCACTAGAACAGTGTCACCTTTCTTTTTTTTATTTTTTTCTGTCTGCATGTGTATTTTTTTCTCCCAGGAGAGGGTTTTTTCCCTCCTACAGAAACTTGCCAGAGACAACTCTCTTGTTGCCATGGGTTCTTTTATGTGTGCTAAATGGATGTTCAGTCAATAGACCCCAGTTATCACTTCATCAAAAAAATTAGCACCCAGGCTAAAACTCAAGGTCTTGTGGATTTTGCTCAAGGGACTCCAGTTTAGCATTTATTAAAAACACTAGCACCCAGGCCACCTTTCAAGATCCAGTGGATGTGTGGTGAGGTAGTTCAAAAGAGCCATGCCCACAAACTGTTTGATAATGCATGCTGTGTAATTGTGATGTTAAAATGCCACTCATAATTTCTTTAGTTCTATCAATCTCACCATGATTTCTAGGTGGGAGGAGTAGATCAGAGTTCATTTTCTGGGTGTTAAGCTGGGGAATGCACAACTATAATGCATGTCTTTTAACCATGTTAAACTGAGGAATGCACAACAACAACAACAACAATAATGTGTGTCTTTTAACCAAGTCTTTCAAAGCTTCCCCCCAAAAAGCAACAAAAATGAAGTCAAAATCACAGATATGGAAATAATTCTGTCAGTATCGTGACCTGTAGTATAATATCCATGCTTCACTCACTCTACGAAACATGGCACTGGCTGTATGCTGGTCACACTTCAGGGTCATAAAGAGCATCCATGTGGAATTGAAGGCTCTGTCACATCTTTACTCCCTTAATGAAGGACACTATGTCCAAGTGGTTAAGACCATTTGTGTTCAGTCCTCTGAGTCCACAAAGTTGTGGGTTCAAATCTCTGCAGCAGCATCTAGTGAAGCATGGTTGGGGGATTTTTAATGATTTCCCAGGTCAACTCAAAGTGCAGACCTGCCAATGCTTTAATTCCCTTTGTGTACACAACAGTGATACACATGCAGAAGATCAAAGTGCACGTTAAATATCATGTAATACATATCACGACCTGGTGGGTGGTGGAAACACGAACGTACCCAGCATCCTGTGCAAAAAAAAGAGATGCTCTGGAGTCAGATAGCATCAGCTTACATCATCACACAATGGCCAGAGGGCAGACCTCCTGCAGAGCTACAAGCACAGGAGAAGACCTGGCACTACACTTCCCACCCTATTAGGGAATGCAGAGAAGAAAGTAGAAACATTACTGTCAGTTACATGACCTACAGTAACACAATCTCAAAACTGAAAGGAAACAGACGTGGCACAGGCTGTGCGCTGATCAGATTTCAGGGTCGTAATGGGTATACATGTCCACATTCTTGGAGTATTAGCCTCCCCTGTTCATGCCACGCCCCTGTAATGCTTAGTGAGTGATAGTTGTTTATTTATTTGATTTTGATTTTATACCACTTTTTGTCATGTCAGATTTCTCTGCGTGAAATTCAGGCTGCTCTCCCTGGGGAGAGCGTGTCGCCACAAGTGCAGCGCCTACCTATTATTATTATTATTTTTTTTATATATACAGCCCTGAGCTGCCCTGGGGACTCCAACTCCCGATTTTTCCTCAGGGATGGTATCTAAACACGACACCTGTGTGCATGGTGGTTTAAAAAAAAAAATTGTCGTCCGCTCCTACTGTCACACAATGGCCTGCTCTTCCAAAAGGCGGAACGGGGTTTTAACATGTGCACAAGATGTTCTGCGTGTGTTTGCACATGGGGCCTCAGTTTATAGTCTTATCCGAATGACTACAGGTTAGGGATGGGTATACATACATACATCTTTGGAGTATTAGCCTTCCCTGTTCTTGCCACACCCCTTCAATTAATGCTTAGTTAGTGACAGTTGTTTGTAGTAGGTTTAAAGAGGGTCGAATACAAAACACCAAAGATATACATGTGCATGTATGCAGACATGAGATGTCTGATGCATATGTATGGATGCAAGCATGCAAACATGTGCATGTACACTCAGACACACACATCCACATGCACACATGCACACATGCACACACGCACGCACACACACACGCACGCACGCACGCACGCACGCACGCACGCACGCACGCACACACACACACACACACACACACACACACACACACACACACACACACACTCTTGTCTAATATCACTGAGTGAAGACACTTTAAATTGAAGAAAAAAGATCTCTCACACACACACACACGTGCACACAAAACCTGACAATTTCTTGTGCCCAGATTTCATGCAGAGAAATTGACCATTACTAAAAGTGGTAAATAATACAGAGCAATGCAATACAACACAAGACAACACAATTCAGTGCAGTTGAATACATCAAAGTAGTATAGCACAGTAAAACGGAACACAACAATACAATACAAAACCATACTGTATAATGTGATACAATACTATTCAAATAATTACAACACAACACAATGCCACAGCACAGCACAGCACAGCACAACACAACACAACACAACACAATGCAACACAACACAATGCAACACCACACCACACCACACCACACCACACCACACTACACTACACTACACAACACAACACCATATATCCAGTCAATAACAGTTGTCTTTTTCCCTGTTTTTTTTTGTTTTCGCAGACGGTACGCTACACAGGGTATTCCGACAGTGTCTTCTCTTCAGGTAACCCCAAGTTTCACGACAAAGTGAACGCTTGGGTGTTGTACGAGATAGAGGACGAGATCGAGGCCAACAAAACTTACTCCCTGCACAACTATGCACTCATTCCAGCTGTGGCCCCATCTCTTCTGGAAGGTTGTGGGATCATTTCAACCATGTATGAAGTCACCGTGAGTATGGCTGTTAAAAATAATGGTAATGATGACAATATGAAAATGTGCATAATTCATGTAGCGCTATGCCTTGTGAGAACAAATCAAAACGTATACGCTATGGTCGAGAAGGTTGAACGTTTGGTTTCATACAGGTCTGTGAGTCCATCAAGTTTTGGGTTCAAATCTTTGTTTTGAAGTCCATGTGTGCATGTGTGTATTTATGTATTTAAACCACTCTATGTCACAGCAGATTTCTCTGCGTGAGATTCGGGCTGCTCTCCCCGGGGAGAGCCCGTCGCCACAAGTGCAGCACCTACCCATTATTTTTTCCTTTTTCCTGTCTGCAGCTGTATTTGTTTCCCTATCAAAGTAGCTTTTTTCTACAGAATTTTGCCAGGGACAACTGTCTTGTTGTCGGGGGTTCTTTTACGTGCGCTAAATAATAATGAGTAACACACAGGACCTAGGTTTATTGTCTCATCCAAAAGACTAGCGCCCAGACTACCACTCATGATCTAATGGATGGGGGAAAAGTTTTGGGCCCAAACGGGGTTTGAACCACTGCACACTCCGACCCAGACTTTTCGCTTTCTGGTCAGATGCATTACCTCTAGACCACCGATCCACCGTGTGTGTGTGTGTGTGTGTGTGTGTGTGTGTGTGTGTGTGTGTGTGTGTGTGTGTGTATGTGTCTGTGTCTGTGTCTGTGTGTGTAGTGTATGTGTGTTTGCGCACGCATGTGTGTATTTATGTGTGTGTGCATATGCAAATGAATATGTTTGTTTGTATTATATGGCATGTATACATGTATAGGAGTATGTATGTTTGTGAGTATATGTACATACACATAAAGAACATGTTTGTCCACCTGTTTCCCACACTTTCACATACACGCATACAAGCACACTGACATGCATGTTTGGCTGTTTTTTTCAGTTGCGAATTCCGGTAGGATGGAGCACGACGGACCTGTCATCAGGGGTGACGATAGGCACGGTGCCTCTGCGGGAGTTAGATCCCCTGCTGAGCATGGGGCCTCCTCAGAGAATGAGCATGATCGATCGTAAGTTCTGTCTGCCCAAAATTTTCATGTCAGTTGTGCCACAAGTATGCTCAGTGTCGTGAGTTGCTCGTAAGGTTTGTGTGAGTTAAAATTGTTTAAATGATATTATAAGGTTTGTTAAGTGAAAAAAAAGTAAACAAAAAAATTGTTTTGTTAACGAAAAAAGAGTTGAGATTTTCTGACAGTGATTTTTTTCTTTTCTGTTTTTCATATTAACACAAATGCTCATACAGTACATTGCCATCTTTCAGTTTTTCCTTTTTTCTGTCTGCTTGTCTAATTAAATTTTTAAAAAATTATAGAAAAGTTGAAAGTCAGTGAGACTGGCAACATATCCCCAGGTAAGTTTTTTCCTATGATTTTCATTGGCTTCAGCAGTAAGAATCTCAGACAGGGAGTGGAGGGAGGGAGTGTGTGGGAGGGGTGAAGGGGAGAGGGAGTTAGTGGGTGGGAGAAAGAGTGCAGGTTGGCAGAGGGAGAGTAGGGTGGGGCTGTATCAGTTACAATTAAAAAAAAAAATCCTACATCTTTTCTTTCCAGCGCCGCCCTCCTACGAGGAATGCGTCTTTGGCCACATGGCCATCCAGAGCGGGGAGAACGTGGACAGCGAGGAGGTCAGCGAGGTCAACGAGTCGCTGCGGCAGCGGCGCCGCGAGTTTCGCCGCATGCCCAGCTACCCCTACTACAACATGGTCAGCTCCAACGGGGGCACCAACCCCCCCTCCCCCTCCCCCCCCACCACTGCCCAGCCCACTTCCATACCGCCCCCCGACTCGTCCTTACCCTCCACCCCTTCCTCCCAACCTCCCCCGCCCAGTTATGACTCGTTAGGTCACACGTAGGTCATTGTGTTTTGTTCTTCAAAGTGCCTAAAGAGGCATGTGTGTTTTGGGGAGAGAAACGGACCACAAAAACAACAAAAAACAAAAAGAGTGGGAATTTCACCGAAAAAGCATTTTGGAACTGTGTATCCTTATTTGATATTTAGATTGTGTAAGCACTTGAGAGAGACGAGTGTATTCTGGAAGTGTAGGGGAAAAGCTTGCAGAAGTGTATTTATGGAGACATGATTATCAAAAGCATGTAAAAGAGATGAAACAAGTTCAAGAAGTGTGTTGGGGAAATTTCTACTGGAAGTTTGTGTCAATTTTCTGCCAGAAGTGTGTGCCAAACTGACATAGAAAATGGAAGTTACTGGGAAAGACATTTCATTATATACAATTTGGTGTTGTAATAAGGGAATCGCATGTTGACAAAGTGTTCATTGAAAGTGCGTGGGAGAACTTCATGACAAAAACTTTGTCTGTGGGGAGAACTTTATGCCAGAAATGTACCAGAAATCTCGGAAGTGCCACATAGAGATGAATGTTTTGTTAAGTGTCTAGGGAAAATATATGCTGAACGGGCATCAGAGGAACATATTGAGAAACCTTGGAAATGCGTGAGAGAGGCAGATATGCTCCGAAAATGTCTGGGGAGAAATATTACCGATTCGGAAAGTGTGAGAAAAAAGCTGCCTTAGGACAGTAGTGTTCATGTCTTCTCTGTATTCGTGACATTAATGGGGTTTGTGAGGTGAAGAAAAAACTCTTTTCCTATTATTCCTATTGGTGACAACAACAACAACAAAAAATGTGTGTTTTGAGCCACAGTGAAGATGTCCGTGTGTGTGAATGGTTCTGTTGTTGGGCGTTCTTAGCTTAACAACACCCTGGGGGTGAATGGTTTTGATTTTGTGTCATAGTGCTTTGTGTATCAGTGTCAGTGTTTGGTAATTGGATGTTTGTGAGTGGTCCAGTGTAAGTATTCTGTTTATTGATAGCAGTTTCTTTTTTGTTTTGTTTGTTTGGGTGGGTAGGGTGGGGCAGTGTAATTATGGAATTTATGATTGAAAGATCTGAATAGAAGTCTTTCTGGAAAAGTGCCACTATCATTACCAAGTTATTCAGTAGTGCATCAGAGTACATATTCATGTGCATCAGGGCTGGAGGGTAGATCTCACATCATAAAGATGTACATAGACATAACATAAACACACACACACACACACACACACACACACACACACACACACACACACACACACACACACACACACAACACACACACACACACACACACACACACACACACACACACACACACACACACAACAACTATTTGTTTTGTGTTATACAATGACTGTATATTCAGTGATTTTTATCTTTGTCCCTGATTGTTGTGGGTTGTTTTTTTCTTCATTTTTTCTTGGATTCGTTGACTTTTTTTTTTCTCTTTTAGTCTTATTCACTGCCTGGGCCTAAACTTTGTGGCCATCCAATTGGTGAACAAAATGAAGTATGTAGAACTAAGGTTTATAACCCAGGTATTGAACCAGTCACCTTTAACTATAATGTGACGGGGCGGTAATTACATTACTTCCCATGCGATCGGAACTGCCAATCACAGAGTCATGGATCTAAATTTAGATCCACACCTGCGAATTGTGTAACGTCTGTATCGTTGGGGGGTGGTAGAAAACTCTCTGTTGCATACACTTTGCCCGTAGTAGTCAAATGTAGTATTTATGCAGCCTCTTTTTAGAGGCCACATTCCCACTGTCACCGTGCTGTTGTTGCCGAGAAGTTGTACATAGTCGCGGCAGATCAAATATCTGCTACTCTGTTACAATAATTTAGATGTGTGTTAAAAAAAATGTTGACAGATGCTGTGGTTGAGTGGTTTGAGTGTTTGATTTCTGTCTCTGTGGGTCCATGAAATGGTAGGTTTCAGTCTCAGCAGCAATGCTCGGGGCTGTAGGTATATGGCAACGTTCTGGTGGCTCCTGCGACGGTACTGGAACCATTCGTATCGGTCAATGCCCTTCCAATGGATCATTCCAGTGCCGTGGAGAAGGGGGGTCTGCTGCATGGGTAACAGCTTGCCCTCCATACATACTTGCCCAGGCTTTGCGCTCTAAAGTGTACAGCAGCAACAAGACAACAACAGTTGATCATCGTTGTTCGTCGTTGATCTTTGCGCCTGGTGGCAGCATGATCTGTGGCTCTGTAGGTCAAATGCAAGCGCTTTGATTTGGTTTTACAAGAGATAGCGCTATACAAATTCCATGTATTATTATTATTATTATTTGTTGTTTTTTTCTTTCTGGTCCTCTGCTAGAGCTCTGAGGCTCACCCAAATGGTGCAATTTTGCATATGTGACCATTTTTGCCCACCATTAAAAGTAATTCTTTGGGGATGTATGCTGGACATGTTTGTGTTTCCATAATCCACTGAATGCTGACATTGAATTATGGGATCTTCAGCAAGCATATTTGATCTTTTGCATGTGTATATATACATGAAGGGAATTAAGGCACTGGCAGGTCTGCACTTGAAGTTGACTAGGGAGACGTAAAAATTCCAACCCTTAATTCACCAGATGCCACTGAGATTTGAACCCATGACATGGACCCATGGGATTAAATTTCAATAGCCTTGAGCACTTGGCTATAGTGTCTGTCTCTCGGGGAATTAAGAGGGAGATTTTTACAATCACGAATGTCAATTTTAGTACACATATGTCAGTGCCTTTATTCCCTCCTTTTATGTTCATATGCAGAAAATCAAATATGCACATTACGGATCTCGTTGTTCATGTCAGCATTATGGTAGGTCAGGCATATAAACATCCCCAGCATGCACCCTGTGCCTGGAGAGGAAGACTCCACCAGTTCACCTTGCCCAGAGATATGGCCTGAACTGTTCATTATCCACATCCACAAAGTTGTCCTTTTCAGTTTGCATGAGTTTACAGCACATGTTGCCAAGCTTTCCATAGTCCCAACAAAGGCCAAGGTTGCTCTGATGTTCTTGACCCTTTACTGCTATCCTATTTTGCTCAGCACATGCTGGATGAAACAGGAGAGGCTTGATTCTGACACCAGCATCGTCAAACTGAGCTGCAGGTAGCGTTTCTATGCGAAGCTGTTGTCACCGCAGTAAAGAGGTTAAACCTTTCAAAACTACAGGCTGATTTTTTCAGCACAGCTTGATACACCTTCCAGTTTTATGAGGAAGTGACAGCCCTGATATGACCTGAGCGGACGGCAGGCTGTAAAACAACATGATTGGATTGGATTGGTCCTATGTAGAGGAAAACTGGTGCACTGAATTATTCCTTTAACTCCTGCGATTCTGGTGTTAAGAAAATTTTCTTATGGGAATGGGTGGTGAGTGTTTGCCCCCACCCCCACCCCATCCTGTGCTGAGTTCCAGTACTTCCAATGAGCTGTAAAAGGGGAGACTAACGATCAGTCCTAGTGGTACTTTCATGGCTGACGAGCTGAAAGGGACAGAACTCCAGAAGACTTCAGGAAAAGGGAGGTCATTGTCTTCAGCTGCCCAACTCATTTTATCTCATCTGCGACATCACGCCAGTTTTAGTTTGTTTGGCTATGGTTTCGGCTTTGGAAAATTAACTTTTTTAGTGCTTGAGGCACAGGTATGTTGTAGTTTCTTATTGGTGTCATAGTTTTGATCTCTAACCCTTATACCCCTGGGGTCACACAGTTTATTCACTGTGAAACTTGTGTCAAAGGGAAGTAATTTTTACACATTTCAATAGTCAATACACAAAAAACTGAGGGCGCTAGTGGGCGCTACAGGGTTACGTTATAAAGGGGCGCTAATGGGCGCAGCAGGGGGATAAGGGCTAGATCATGAAGTGCCTGAACGTTTAGCAGTAATTGATTAAATTTGGAGCCTTTGAGAGGATGACCTTCAGAATTTTGAGCCTTTGAGCAGGATGACCTTCGAATTTGAGCCTGTGAGAGGATGACCTTTGAAGTTTGAGCCTGTGAGAGGATGACCTTTGAAGTTTGAGCCTGTGGAGGATGACCTTTCGTTTCCATTGAAGTTGTGTTCTGAAGGAAACAGCTGACTCCAACATAAGTGAGTCATTGTTTTTAATTTTTACATGTGGTCACCCTACTCCTAGATCTAAATTTTATTTGAAGGAAAATTCTGATCAAACTTATAGTGTCACACTGTTGTCAGTAGGTTTTGGTTTTTGTTGTTGTGAGAGTATATTAGACCTTCAGTGGAGGTGGGGGGGGGGGAAGTTGCAAGTGAGTATTAATATTTTCACTTTCAACAGAGAGAGAGAGAGAGAGAGGAGAGAGAGAGAGAGAGAGAGGAGAGAGAGAGAGAGCATAGTCAGATGGTGATTGTTCTGATCACTGGAAACATCTTTTAATGACATAGAAAATATTTTTACTTTGACATGGGCTTTAGGTAAAACAAAACAAATCAGCCACGCAAACGTGAACTTTACAGTTCTATCATGAAACAGTCCTCTGCCAGTTCAAAACAATGTGCCATGTTTTCTGTGATACCAATAGCAAGAATAGAATTTTTGTCAGTGTACTCGGCTTTCAGTGCAAGGGAAACAATACCGGTGTTTAGTGTCATTCAGAGTTCTTTCTCATTGTTCGTAACAAAACTTTCAGATTTGTTTGGTTTTTTGTAGACAGTCAGATATCAACTTGAAGCAACTAGAAATGATTTTCTTTCTTGATTTGACAAGATTAAGTTGATGTAACATACGGCTATCAATTCATTTTTAAAGACATTATTACAACAATATTTGATGGAAAGTCCTTTTGTTAAAAAGAAAATGAAAGGAAGATATGAACCATCATGATAGTATTTTTTTCATTTCATGGGCACACTGCCCCTCCTCCTCCCCCCCAGTTCAGCAGTTATGCCATTCATTTAGTCAGTATAGGTACGTACAATCATAGGATTTCCACTTTGTGATCTGAAGTATAATTTACATGAAAAATAGTGTTGTGTTGGGGAGAACTAAGCCAAGCCACATTGAATAAAACTGATATGAACTTTGGGGGGGAGGGGGGGGGGTTATTAAAGAGAAGGGAGTCAGATAATGAATGTATATTGCAATAGAAGAAATATAATACCATTCATATTGCTGTGTTGATGTGAAGGTGGTAATGATGCACACACTTTGTTATCAATTTTTTGTGAGCGCACAAGCAGCCATTGATGCCTGTAATCAAGACTTGTGTACAGTTTGTTTTGTTTTGTTTTGTTTCTGATGGTTTTGATTTGCTTCTCAAAATCTGTGGTCAGTTTTGTGTAAACTGTTGTGTTAAGCATATGGTGTGTGTGTGTGTGTGTGTGTGTGTGTGTGTGTGTGTGTGTGTGTGTGTGTGTGTGTTTTGGTATTATGCTCTGTGTGTGTGTGTGTGTGTGTGTGTGTGTGTGTGTGTGTGTGTGTGTGTGTGTGTGTGTGTGTGTGTTATTATTTTTTGGTATTATGCTCTGTGTGTGTGTGTGTGTGTGTGTGTGTGTCAGTGTGTGTGTGTGTTCACTGTGTGTGTGTGTATGTGTGTGTGTGTGTGTGTGTGTGTGTGTGTGTGTGTGTGTGTGTGTTTGTATTTTGTTTTTGCTTTGGAGATGGGTTTTGGGGGGTTAGGGGTATAGAATTTACGTTTCCAGTTTTCTCGAGTGTTTATTTTGCAATAACTTTCAACAATACCCATTAAAGAGCTAAGTAAAATCACTAAAGAAGAGAAGGATTACAGGAAGGATGGTGGGTAATTTGACATCAAGACATCAAAATTGTAGAGTCCTGCTTGTAATTGAACTTGAACTGTTTTTATGATTCATGGGTGTTTTTTTTAAATGATAAAAATGTACTGTATCAAAGGAAAGAAATCATCAAGTTTCTGTCAGTAGCCGTTGCATTTTATGTTGGATTTCATGGGGTTTTGTTTTTTTTGCATCTCTTGAATTTTGGT
Organism: Stramonita haemastoma; assembly: GCA_030674155.1. Lineage (NCBI taxonomy): Eukaryota > Metazoa > Mollusca > Gastropoda > Neogastropoda > Muricidae > Stramonita > Stramonita haemastoma. The sequence goes on along the minus strand of CM060325.1, from coordinate 9,060,447 downwards.
TTAGCAATCATGGCCACGATGGGTGTCATTTCTGCTGTCAGACTTTCCAATATCAATTTAAAAATGAAGATTAATTAAGTGTTTTAACAGCTGATTGCAACAACCAAACACAATAATGATAATAATGCAACTGAACCCTGTTTTGTTTTAAAACTGTTGAATATTGTTAAGTGTTCTCTCTCTCTACCTCTCTGTCTCTCTGTCTCTCTGTCTCTGTATCTGTCTGTCTGTCTGTCTGTCTGTCTGTCTGTCTGTCTGTCTGTCTGTCTGTCTGTCTGTCTGTCTGTCTGTCTGTCTGTCTCTCTCTCTCTCTCTCTCTCTCTCTCTCTCTCTCTCTCTCTCTCTCTCTCTCTCTCTCTCTCTCTCTCTCTCTCTCTCTTTCTCTCTGTCTGTCTGTCTGTCTGTTTCTGTCTCTGTCTGTCTGTCTGTCTGTCTGTCTGTCTCCCTCTCTCTCTCTCTCTCTTGATCCTCCCTTTTGGTATTTTTGTTTGAAAAAAGAAGAAATAGAAGTAAAGTCACCGCCTCCCTTCCTTAACTCTTACTTCCTGCAAACCACCCCCCTACCCCCCCCCCCCAACTATTTTTGTATCTCTTTGTTCTGTTCTCAATACACAATACAGCTTCATGACTTATCTTTACCTTCAAAGGTTCTTTTATTTTATTTTATTATTTCTCAAAGATTTTAAACTAGCTGCATCCAATGGAGCCATGAAACTTTAAGAATTAAATCCCTCCTTCCAAACAAATCCACAGCACTCACTCACTCAGTCCCATGTCCCAAAGGACGTAGGGGGGACATGAGAGAAGACGCAACGGAGATCTTTTTCCATGCTTCACGATCCTGTGTGGCTAGTAGGAGGTGTTGCAGGGGTTGGGCAGTCCAGTCTTTGATGTTGTCAACCCATGATTTCTTTTGGCGGCCTCTTCTTCTCTTGCCCTCGACTGTTCCTTGCAAGATGGTTTTTGCTAGGGTGTTGTGTCTTGTGGTGTGACCAAACCACATCAGCTTTCTCCTCTTTATGGTGGAGAGCAAAGGCTCTTTGGGGCCCACACGCTTTTTGATTTCTTCTATCACATAGTTATTGGTCTTGTGTTCTTTGTATGATATTTTGAGGAGTCTTCTGTGGCACTTGTTCTCGAATGCTTGGATTCTTCTCTCTAACTCTGCTGTCAGAGTCCACAGCAGTAACAACAGCAAAACCTCCCTAACAAAACTCAACCATGAATATAGAACCACACCAAACATGGCTCACAACTTGAAATGCACAGACATGTAAATGCAAGTGAAATATGAATTTGTACACAACTTACGAATCAGCTCTCATTTAGAAAATATTCTCTGAAAGTTCATGCTTAAGAAAGGAAAATGTTGCAAAATTAATGAATGGTTTAATAGATCATGTAGGTCAGTTTACTAATACAGCTTCACATTGTTTAATCCGTTCTGTTGTTTCTTTCCATCAGTTGTTGTTCTTCAGTATAGCGTTCTTCCACTAAATAGGGATAGACACACCATGTGTGTGTTGTGTGTGTGTTGTTGTGTGTGTGGTGTGTGTGTGTGTGTGTGTGTGTGTGTGTGTGTGTGTGTGTGTGTGTGTTGTGTTGTGTGGTGTGTGTGTGTGTGTGTGTGTGTGTGTGTGTGTGTGTGTGTGAGAGAGAGAGAGAGAGAGAGAGAGAGAGAGAGAGAGAGAGAGAGAGAGAGAGAGAGAGAGCATGTATTTTTGTATGTTTACATGTGCATTATACACATATGCTTGATTTAGTTAAATTTTGTGCATTATATGCTTTTTTTCTTGTATGTCAACATCTGTTTTTAGAAACAAATGTGTAATTCTGTTTTTCTGATTTAGATGTAGCGTTACATTTTTTTTAACATCATATACAAATAATAAGTACTGATGAATGTGATGCTCATTATTGTACAGCAGATATATTAAATTGTGTAATATCAAACTCGCCAAAAATGGAGAGAGAGATAGGGAATGTGGTATTTTATGAGTGTTACAGAATATATTCTTCAGCATACAAGTTACATATTTTTATTATTAAAAGAAATGTCAAGCACAGTCTTTATGACCGAATTAGCTCAACATTTTTTCATTAAAAGAATGACCAGGCATTGTCCTTATGACCAATGTGGTACATGTTATTGATATTATATTCTTATGAAATATACTGTTTAGCAAATTATGAAGGTTTTAGAATATATATATTTTAAAATCGCATATTCGAAAATGTTCTCATCTAAAATGATTAATAAGGCATTGTTTTCAGTGTTGGCAAACTTTATTGGGGTGGGGGGTGGGGGGGTTGAAAGTGGTAATTTTTTTTTTCTTATGTCACTGAAGTTGGTTTTTGCTTTTTTGTTTTGTTTTCTTCAATTTTTGGTGCCTGAGTACAGTGCACTAATTTTAAACCTTTTTTTTTTAGTAGATGCTTTGAATCAGCAGTGGCTGTCTTTTCTTTAGTTTTAGCAATGTTAAGTCAAAGTCAAGTTCGTGTTTTTAAGTATTTTTTGCTACTTTTGGTATGTTCGCTTGATTATTGTTTGTAATGTGTATTTGGTACTCACAAGAAGGACACAGTTTTATAACTCTCTGAGACAGCTTTTAATATGATATTGCCAAATATGTTGTTATGTGCAATATGTTTGGGGCTTTTTTTGGCCCCCTGTCATTATTTCAGAAAAGATTGTATTAACACTAATAGTGTAAAATTCAAATGATTACATGTCTTGTTGGCTCCTATAAGCAAAAGACATTGAACATTGTGGGAATACGTTCTTTTCTTGTTTGTTATAATTTTTTTGCTTTTGTGCAAATGACAAAAAATAGGGCCATATCATGAGCCAAAAATTTAAACAGCAAATCTGGATGAATTTCTGTTGCAGTCTGTATGAATGACTGGATTTTTCCACCCATTTTATTGAAAGTATTCATAGATTAAGATAGAATTATTGCATGATTGTCAATTACATTTACTAAATCTGAAGGACAAGCTAAAATAGTGCTACTTTTACCATTTCATGATTCATTCTTATAAAGTGTAAAATCCTGTGTTAGCAATTCATTAAAGCGCATAAAATTATCTTATAAAAAGTGGGGGACGAATACACACACACACACACAACACACACACACACACACACACCACACACACACACACACACACACACACACACACACACACACATTCATAAATTCATACTTTTACCCATGCTTATACATACACATACACCTCCAAGAAAAAAAATTTTAAGACGGTCTGTAGAAATTCATGTGTCTTGAGAATGTCTTTAAAAATGGACAAAGCTGAGTGGTAGTGAATTCCAAACTGTTGGGGCTGTGAAGCTAAAAGCCCTTTCACCTACTGTCTTCAGTTGCAGCTGAGGTGGTTAAGTGGCTTTTACATGAAAGAACAAAAGAGTGCAATAGGTTTGTGTGCATACAGTGAACTGATTAATTGATATTGTTGAGGTGAGCCATTGTTATGATGGAATGCAAGAATTCTAATCTTATTCTGGCAACAACATTTAACAGGAAGCCAGTGAAGCTCCTTCGAATTAGGAGTTATATAGTCATCATTTTCTTTTTCTTGAATTAACTCTTGCAGTGCTGCAGACTAGGTACTTACACAGAAACCATGATTGTTGATTTTTTTTACAGTATTTTATGGTGGATTATTTTTTTTCCTGGCTTTATAGTGAATGGTTGATTATCTTATTTACTGATCTTATTTACTTTTATTGCATGTAGCCTACATAAATGTTCTTGCAGAGTTCAGCTTTTCACACAATTTTTTTTATTGCATGCTGTAAGTAGGTAGAGGGTGGAGGGGATTGTAGGTAAAGAAAAACCCCCCCACAAGCCTTAATAAAGTTGATAGCAGGTGAGCAGATCACAGATTCTGCAGGAAATTTATGTTTAAAAAAAAAAAAAATCTTCTTTTTTGTTTGTTGTTTGCTATAAGAATTGTACATGCAGGAGTCTGAGGTGCACAATGGTGAGATTTTTGCGTACTTTTTCTCTTTTTTTTTTTTTGTATACCCTGAGTATTTACATAGCTGTATTCAACTTTGGGAATTTTTTGTGTAAAAAGTTGAGAGTTTGAAAAGAAAATTTACAAAGAGAATCTCTGGGTAAACTGATTCTACTAGATGATCACACCTGCCTGGTACTGAAATTGAAAAAGAAGTTTTGTGGGTTTACCTAGCAGACATGCTTAGCAGTGAAGAGTAGTGGGATCTGATGTTTTGCTTATTGAGAAAAGGGGAGAGAGTATTTGGGGGAATTTTGACACATAAATTGTGTTCTCTACATGTCTTTCAAATGATATCAATTTCTGTAGAAGGTCTGTCAAAGCTACATTTTGTGCTTGCGGATTTAGGTATTTCTGAAAAACAAAAGTCAAATGTGAGGTAGTTTACTCTCAAAAATTGTGGTGTTTATTTTGCTCTTGAAGGTTTTGCTTTGATCTGGAAGTTCATATGTGTGTGTATTTGGATATCTTATTAATGAAAAAAAAAAGACAAATAGATAAAGCAAGGAAGAAAAATCCTAATTACCTCTTAGATATTATCTAGAGAAGTTCACATAATTTTTCAATTTTCAAGGAAAACATTGTTGTGAAATGATATCACACAGCAAAGTTTGGGTTTTTTAAGATTTGTTTTTTTTGTTTGTCTTGTTTTTCACCCTGCAGAGATGTTTAAGCTCAAATTTGAATGTCAATGCAAGTTTGAGATTTCTGCCAATATTGTAGCGGGTGTGGTTCATTCTCTGTGCTTAAAGAACTAGGACTCTGCAAATATTGTAGCGATGTGTTCATTTCTCTGTACTTTTAAAGAACTAGACTCTGCCAAATATTCTAGCGGATGTGGTTCATTTCTCTGTACTTAATTAAAGAACTAGGATCTCTGCCAAATATTCTAGCGGATGTGGTTCATTTCTCTGTACTTAAAGAACTATGGTCTGCCTGAGATGAGGCCACATTGCCCTGTAGATAGAGCAAGCTCATATCTTGCCTCATTTCTAAGATGAATCTCCTTGCATGTTCTTCTGTGCTTTTCTGATCTTATTGTGAAGGGGTGAGTTTCATTGACCAAGGTTTCTGCTTTTTGAAAGATTCCATGACCAGAATCTCAGTGAGTCTAATGTTGCCCCCGAGGTGGGTGGTATTTATGTTGTAAGGTGGGGTGTGTGGGTGGGGAGTTGTTAGCATGGCTTGTCTTTACATGATCTGATGTGATGTTAGCCCCTGTAACTCCCCAGGAGCCCTTGTGGCATTGCCTCAAATTTCCAGGCAGAATGTCTTTGGTGGGTTGAACCTTGCGGAGGCTATTCTCTTCAGATCACGGGACTATACTGGGTAGGTTTAGCCATCCATGCCTCTGGTCACATAGCTGGCTTACTCTCTACAAAAAGCGTGAAATTTTGATATGTGAGAAAGATATTACATGTCATTGTGCACAGGACCTCGGTTTGAAGTCTTAGCCAAGAAATGCATGGAATAGAGTGGGAACCATGGGAACCAGTACTGGCATAAGGGGAAAGACCCCCACAACCGGTTCATTGAAACTTGAACCTTTACTGTCATAGATGACTGTTGAGTCGCGAGTCTGCCATTCATACCTCAAGGCCATTCTTTCCCTCAGAGGAAGAAAATCTGAAAAACCTGGACATGAGCTGGACATGAGCTAAGCAACTGGCAAGAGACCCTGAGGCAGATAGAAGCTTATCACCTTCCCCTTCACCTGTCCCATAGCCCGTGGGGCACTACTGAAGATTTTGCAACCAGCTTCCTCCACTCCCCACAGTCCTCTGCCCTCAGTAGCAGGTCGTTCCACCCAAGGCCTGTCCCCTCTCTGATGTTGTCTTCCCATCATTTTCTCTGTCTGCCTCTTCGTCTCCCTCCCCTTACTGTTCCCTGTAAGACTGTCTTGGCCAGTCCAGATTATTGTGTGATGTGCCTGTACCAAGCTTGTGCTTGACTCTTCTGTTGACCTTTGTGACCTTCTGTTGACCCTTCAGGCAGAGGAAAGAAAAAAGTCAAAAATCAGTATTTGTGTGACAGATGAAATACATTGTCATTGCTTCTTTTTTGTTTCTTTGGTGCTTTTTCCACAGAAATCTCACTTTAAAACATGTTCCGATGCATATTTCTGTATTCAGAAAAGAATCTCTAGTTACTAGTCACATGTAGTTTTATGATAGTCATCTTTATTGCTTTGTTTTGGTGTGAATTTTTAGTACAGGTTTATCATCCAGAGGTTTTGTACTGGCATAGTCATTGGGCACTAGTCTACGCATTATATTTGCATAATTTGTATGCTCTTTTTATTTCATGTTTTTTATTGTGTTTCTTTTTTTTTTTTTAAATGATTGTGGATCATTTTGAAATAAGAATTTTCATGACAAAGGGGAAAGAGATCCAAGTAGTCATGCTAAGTATATTTAGCAAAGCACGTCAGTGAATTTTAACGTCCGTGTCCAAAAGAGGTGATAAGAATATTTTGTACATCATTTACTGTTGGATGTGTGCCATGATGAAACTGGTGAGGTGGTTTGTCTTGTTCAGTGAATAATGCACATTCATGACTCTTAGCTCAGATCTGAAAAATGGTCTATATGTACATGCATCCATTTATTTTTTTTATTTTTTAAAATTTTAAACAAATCTTTTATTTAGAGGATAATAAAATAAGCATTCATGTGCTTATTTGCATCCAGTCCCCGTGTGTATGCAGTTTTGTAAATTTTGTCATCCATTCCCACTGGCTCCCAATGGCCTACTCTTCTGAAAAGCTGAACGGGTTATAACGTGTGCACAGGGTATTCTATGTGCGTTTGCACACGGGACTTCAGTTTATAGTCTCATGTGAAGTGCGTGCCTGGGTGCATGCATATGTGTGAGAGTGCGTGCATACGCTTGCCTGCACATATGTTTATATTCTGCGCTGAAATGTCTAGTTACGTACATTGTTTCTCAATCATGGAAAACAGCTCACATCCTGGACAGCCAAGTTAATTGTTCGTTTCTTGGGGCTGTGATTCCATAAATTCAGAATGTCGAACACTGCGCGGAGTTTGTCCTCATCTCAAGATCTGTGCCAGTAATAAGAAGAAAAAGAATGCACTGTAAAACTGACACCTCCCCCCCCCTCCTCAACAAACAAACAAAAAATGCAAACTAAACAAAACAACTTTTCAGAATGTCTTTACCATGTGCCAGTTATGAGACAGAAAGTAAGTTGTAATCTGAGTGTAAATGTCAGCATTATTAGAATATGTTTACCGATCCTATTTTAGTTTGTACAGTCACTAACATGCCAAGTTTTCAATAACAAAAAATGGTTAGCTGTTAGGTTAACAATAGGATCGGAGACATATGATTAATTATACTGATAATTTCTTTTGCTTTTGTTGTCAAGAAGATATCCCCAAGAGAGATTATGTGTTTGTGATGCAGTGCTGTATCACATTCCGTATGTGTTCATTTTGTGCCTGATATATCACCATCCCTGTATTCCCACAAAATGATACTGAATTCTTTTACCCCGGTATTCCCCCGAAACTGTGGTCTGTCGACAAATATTTGTATGAAATTTGTGAACAGACGTACAGATCATGAATAACTTAGGATAAGAAGAATGCTTGTCTTATCAGCATATGGTTGTCATTCTTGATCTTTTGCTTTGTGTGTATGTGTGTGTGTGTGTGTGTGTGTGTGTGTGTGTTGTGTGTGTGTGTGTGTGTGTGTGTGTGTGTTGTGTGGTTTAAAAACCTGACAAACGTGCCGACTTACAAATAGTTATTGAATACAATTTTTTTTTAAAATCTTAGAATGCAGTATTTTAGAAATATATGAAAATTGTGTATAAGTCCACATAGTTTGCAGTGATTGAAGTATTTATCACAGTGTTGCTAGCTCAGTTACTCAGAATGCTTGAAGTCCTCTGAATGTTGATGATATTTGGTTTTGTCTTCTTGTATTATCATGTTGTTTCTATTTGTCAAGCCGTTCAAGATGTTTGTTTCTGTCCTTTTATCAGCATTATGTCATTTTCTCATCTTTAATTTTTGTTCTTGTAAGTCGAACTCTGTTGATCATTTTGCAGTAATACAGTTTAGAATTAATATTCCTGTGTTTTTCGTTTTGTGTTTGTTTTTGTGTTTAGTTCAGTTGCCATGCCCTCTTTATTTTTTCTCACTTTTTGTGTAAGGCTTGGTCTTCTGGTATATTCCTGATATGGTCTTTTATATTTGTTATAGCTAAGGAGAAGGGTCAACATTTTTGTCTTCATATCTGAGGGATCTTTCAAAACATTTTTTAGAATCCCCCCCCCCCTACAAAAAAAGGAAGCAAAAGTGTACACTCAATCAGAGTATAGATATTACCATTCCAATATCTGTTCCAAAGGCAAAACTGCAGGTGTTGGACAAGAAAAAAGTCGTATATTATGATAAATGCGATATGGTCTAAATCGGAGATACTTTTCTTAATATGTTGAAAAAAATCTTGTTGATATTGTGAACTTTGTATATTTTGTCTTAGGAAGAGGAAAGGAAAAGTATTGTGAAAATGAAAGTATTGATCCCTCTTTCCTTTGATCATACTATTGCTTCAGATGTCAGGTGGTCAAGGTGAATAATAATCCTGCGTCGATATGTTGAGAGTATGGTTTATATGCAAGTGACAGAAATGTAGCGTTGAAGATGGGCAATGGATTGATCTAAGAGAGAGGGGAAAGGGGATAGATTCAAACTGGAGAGGAAAAAGAAAATGAGAGGTTATTATCTGTATCATATAAACGAATTTGGTGTTGTGTTTTTTTAAAACCTTATCATGTCTTAAAAAAATAAAAAGAGAAAATTCTGCTGATGGGTTTATTTCTCCAATTTAGTGTCAGTATTTCTATTGTAACCCGTTACAGCCATAGATACTTTAACAAGACATCTTTTAATCAGAGCCTTAACTGTTAATTAGAATGAAAAACCTGATGTGGGCTGTGTGGTTGGCAGGTTGTAAACAATGTTACCAGACCAACAAGACAGCAAAACAGTGGGCTTTGTGGTTTCTGAATCCAGAGCCAGAAAAATATTTATTTCCATAAAATGATCGCCATGTGTACAAAAACTGCCACTGCAGCAAACGCTGGTTTGCTCACTTTTTAAAACAGCATGATGAGAACATGTTCAGCATGATGAGCACATGGAACAGATGACGCTTACAAAACTGCGTACACACGGGGACTGGATGTAAAAAAGCACAAGAGTGCTTATTCCATTATCCTTGATATAAAAGAATAAATTAAATCAAATCAAATCATGGTTGCACTGCTCACAAGAGGAAGAAGCTCAGGTTATAATATGCTCCAGCCCCCATGCTCTTTTGTATACTGCAGTGTTATTCCTTCTTTTTTTTCTTTTTCTTTTTTCTCAAAACTCTGTTGTAAATGACTATACTCATTCGATACTTCAGTGCCATGCATGTAACATTATCATAATTATTGCTTTGATTATAACCATGAAACTTTGCTGTTTATATGATGAACATTTGATAAACTTAAACTGTGCTTGCAGATAGTAACAGGGCAAATAGTAACACAAATTTATTTTTTTTTTTTTTTTTTTTTTTTTTTTTTTAGTAACACAGGACGCAAAGTGTTTTTGGAAAACCTCATAAGTTTTTTTTTGTAACAGAAGAGATGTTTAGTTCCAAAAGCGAAAAAGGATCAAGAGAAACATTAATTTGTTCTTTGTAGGAGGCAGCGAATCTGAGTCATCATTTCTTAAAAGACTGAATCATCTCTGAAAGGATTCAATCATTCTGAAAAGATTTCATAAATGGGTCTCTTCTCTTTTTTTTTTCTGGGGGGGGGGGGTTGTTTAAAGGCAAGGAAATGCATGTTCGGTGGTCATAAGTCAATGGAAATTGTAACTAGGGATTGTGCAATCTTATCATTTGTATCTAATCTTGTTTATTTTTGAAAAGTATTCTTGGTTTATTACTGATTTTTATCCGTGTGTTACACTGGTGATGAAGAAAATACTGACCTTAACACACCTGATTTGAACCATTGAAGCATGGAGTTTTGGATACACACACCAGTAATCTAACCACCATCTCTTAATTCTGTTGAAGCGTTTCTTTTATTTTATATCGAGTGAACAGTACACTGTGTAAAGATAGAAAACATGCCTTTGTCTTTGAAAGGGTGTATTGGGTTTTTTTTCGAGTTGAGGCTGAAGTTATTTTAAAACAGAAGTAAAAACTGTCAACAATTTTTCCCTTAATTAAACAGCAAACAAACTATTCTTGTACAATTTTAAAGAATTAAAAGGAGTACTTACAGAAAGCACTTTATAATTAGTGGCCATAGATAGGATTCTCAGTTTTACTGCTTGATTGTTTGTTTTGTATATTATCACAAACTCCACATGAAACTAGTATGTGTATTGTTGGTATAGCTTCTTTAATTTGATAAAAAGAAATGACTTGTATTATCTTATTTTGGTGTTATTTGTGGGTTTTTTTTTGTTCCAATGAATGTTTTGTTGATAATTTTCTCTTTTGTTGTTAGTCAGTGATAGTTTGGGTGTTTATGGTGTTTTTCTAATTCTTTGCAGTGTTTATATTCTTGTATACACATGCACACCTGAATCTATACCTCTCTGAATCTCTCACTATCCCCCCCCCCCCCACCCCACATGGGCATATAGCGATGCAAAAGAACTATAAACTATTATTTTTTACACACACACACACACACACACACACACACACACACACACAAACACACACACACACACACACACACACACACACATCAGGTCTCACTCTCTACCTTTCTGTCTTTCTGTCTGTCTGTCTGTCTGTCTTTCTTTCTTTCTTTCTTTCTTTCTTTCTTTCTTTCTTCTTTCTTTCTTTCTTTCTTTCTTTCTTTCTTTCTTTCTTTCTTACTGCTTTGGCAAAGAATAGCGTCTTTATATCTATTTGTTAAGTATGCATATGTATGTTGTATGTTTGTGCATGAAATATTTCGTGTCTTTTAAAATCATACTTGTCTGTGTTAGCTACAGTCAGAAATATCTGGAAAAAATTTTCTCTTGCTGTCTAAAAATAGGCATGCCCGTAACCATGTGTTTACTGATTATGTATATTGAACTTACAAACCAAACTAGAAAAAAAAATAAACACAGAAAACTTGAATGTTTCTCTTCTCTTCATATATTTTTTAACAATCCCAAGTTTGAATCTTCTCTTCGGATATTTTGTGAGCTGTCAATGTTTCAATGGTTTTTCAGTAAATTGTGCAATGGTTTCGAGTTTTGTGGATATTTTGAAAACTGTGCAGTATTCTTGGCGTTGATCGACATAGGTGAAATATTATACTGATATTTGTGTCTGTTTGTGTAGCTTTTTTTTATATGTGTAGTTCTGACTTTTGCTGGGCACATGGACTTCTTTGTACTCAGCCTGCTGTGTTACAAAGCTTGTGTTTGTGTGTGTTGATATGAAATAAATGAAAGCTGTTCAGTTTTCTACAGTATGCTGCTTTCGTTTGCGAGTTTTGATTATGCAGTGAACAAACGCGAAAGTAGAAAGGAAAATGTGTGTGTGTGTGTGTGTGTGTGTGTGTGTGTGTGTGTGTGTGTGTGTGTGTGTGTGTGTGCAAAATTTTAGTTAGACGAGCCTAATAGTAATTGATGTCGTTTATTGCATTATTTTTTTGAGGCTTCCTAAATGAAGTGGCGTTAGACCTTACAATTGATTGGAAGTAAACTAGCAAATGGATAAATGCTTGTGTAAAATTATTACAAAGTTGTCCAGTCACTGTTTATCATTATGTTTGATACCAGATATTGCTTCATCGAAAACAAAAGAACACACAAAAAATCCATCACTTGTTAAGACCTTGCTTGGTTCCATCCCCTTAACCAAGCTGAAACCGCCATAGAGCTTGGTCTTCTGAGGAATGAGAAGGGGGGGGGGGGTTTGGAATTAACATTGGCAGCAAGTTCTCACATGGAGAGAGAAAAAACAGCAACAGAAAAGCCACCATGTGTGAATGTGCACACTGCATGTTGCACCGACATATCTTTAAGGAGAGTTAAGCCAGGTATAGCCGAAGCTATGGACGACACAGTGGAAAAATCGGCAACACAGTCTTCATGCTGTAGTATTTGGAACGAAATATGCCCCGCCCCCCCCCCCCCCCCCCCCCCCCCCCCCCCCCCCCGCAACGTTCTAATTATAGAAACGTAGATGTTGCACAATCCAGCAAACTATCGTGTGCCGGTGGGAACAGATGACAAGATTTACAAACTACATGCACACGGGGACTGGATGTATAAAAGCACACGAGTGCTTATTCCATTATCCTCGATATAAAATAATAAATGAATAAATAAAATAAAATCTGCTTTCATAAAGAAGTGTAAACTTAAATGATATGGGCATGTCACAAGATCAGGACTTGCAAAAACAATACTGCAAGGCACTGTCCAAGGAGGAAGAAAAAGAGGCAGACCAAGGAAAGATGGGAGAACAATATCAGTGAATGGTCAGGCCTAGAACCCAACAAAGCCCTGAGAAAGGAAGAACAGAGAGAGGAATGGAGGGAACTGGTTGTCAAGTGTTCAGGGGTGCCACCATGGTCGCCAGTCTAAGGGATAGATAGATAGTTAGATACTGCACACTGTGCTGTATGTTCAGTGTGCCTGCGTGAAAGAGTGAAACAAAAGCTATACTTGATAGATATGGCTGTCAGTGTGATGAATTGCTCAGATTGAAGAGCTGTACTTGGTGTCAGGTAAATGATCCTGTTATTTTATCAACTGGATCGTGTCAATGTTGTGAAGACCAATTATGTAGTATTCTGATCAGTTTCTATTATATCTGCAGTATGCACAGGCGCCGATGATATGCCGAGTTCATGTTTCCTGACCCCTTTGGCCATTGGTGATCCTCATAGTCCTAGGCCTAATAGCCATTTTGGTTCAGCTTGTTTCTTCTGTTAGTTAAAAGTTAAAGTCTGTCCCGAGCCTAAGGCTCATCAGGCCGGTGCTTATCCCGGTTTCTGTGGCGTTAAGCGACTGAGAGTCATAGACTCCCCCTGGATAGGACGCCAGTCTATCGTAGGGTTAACCCCCAACACAAGGTTGGTACCCCTTTTACACCTGGGTGGGATGAGAAAATAGCCTAAAGTGCCTTTTCCAAGGGCACAACGCCATAGCTGACAGCTGGGATCAAACCCACAACCTTTAGATTACGAGTCCAACGCCCTAACCAACCACAGGCTACGTTTCTTCTGTACACTGGGATATTTTGTGTAGATGAGTCTAGATGACTTTAATCATGTATTGAAAAAGACAATATAGCAGTCCTCAACTTCTCAATGCAGAGAATCGAGTTTTCATCTCATTCGTTAGAAACTGATGTCACCCAGTAGCCTAGTTGTCACAGTAGGGGATGGAGGAGAAAATCAATCTTAGATTCAAGCCCCAATAGGCCCAAAATCTGCGTCTTTAGCACGCCTGACGATTATGCGAAATGCAAAACATCAAACAATGATCAAATTAGAATGTAGATTTTTTTCCTTCTGTTTCTTTGGTAGAACTCTAAGGTTTCCTTAAATGCGCTGATATCGTGTATTTCTTCAGTTCTTATGCAATCAGTTTATATTAATTAAAATTTTTTTTACATAAAAGGTGTACGTACACACGCACTATGTGATTGCGCGTGTTGAAAATCATGTTGGTGAGAGCAAACTTGCGTGTATAGCGAAAGGTTCCCTTAATTTCCGGTATTTAGTTACAAAACCAGCAGCACTCAGACAGTAGTTATAGAAACCGGGCAATTCTTAAACGGATTGAGGGGTAATGAGATTTGTAATTTATTATCAATATTTGAAGTAGTGTGTTTTTATGGACTTTATAACTGATACAACATCACTGTGCTTTGTTATCGTTCACGCTTGTAACTACAAGTAAAACGGTCAAATTTGGTTACTGCAACTGGCATAACGATTCTCATCCACGTCAGACCGAGATCCAGAAACGGCTAAGATTCTTACGCGGTTGGGTTGAAAAGTGTGTCAGGGTGTTCACTGATGAGCAAGAACGGCACATGGCAATGCGTCTCACAGCTTGAAGAGATAACGGTAGATTGAAAAGGGCACCAAGGTAATATGTCATAAGGTTATAGGCGAAGAATTATCTGTAGAGGAAAAATGCATGTATTCAGTGTTGATTTAAATGGAAGGTAGGGATGGAAGGCTGTTTGATAGTGGCAGTAATTTTTAGTCTGTGGCCAGAGCTGCAGCCATGACATTCATTTGCTGACTGATAGAAATCACCGGTTCTGTATCACATTTTGCAGCTCACATGGCAAAACCATTTAGATGTTTGCATAATTGTATCTTTTGCTGATGTTTAAAGGTAAATTGCAGAACAAAATATTTGAATGCATAGTTTTAGTCAAATGCATGCCAAAATTTCCAAACTAGGGGGTTCCCTAGTGAACAGAGACTTGAGAGGTGTAAGGTCACGTGGTCGTTAAAATGGCCATATTCACGAAGTAGTGGACTTTCACAAGAAAATAAAATATATATATATATATATATTTTACAATTCTGGTTTGTTGAGCATTGTGATTGTCATGTTGGTCTCTCGGGTCTCTGCAATGGTAGTCAGCAGCACAAAAAAGAGAAAATGTTGGTGTGTAAAGTTCATGGAATCAATTTGAAAAAAAAGGGAGGGAAAAAACGCAACAAACCCCTCTTACAAGAACAAAATCCCCCCCCCCCCTTCAAAAAGCCAAATGTCACCCCCCCCCCCCCTTCTCAAGAAAGCTCGCACAACATCCCCCTCTCAAAAAAGCTTTTAAAGAAAAAAGGAATAAAGCGATGAGTCATTTGAATTCCTATACTTTATTTAAAATGCTTGGGTGTTGCCAACAACTTATAAAGAATTTTTTTTTTTTGAAGGTACTGTTCTGTCTGCGCTCAGGCATCATACAAAGTTAAGTACAAGCTGATGCATGTATATCATGTGCATTCGACGAAACGTATACACCCCCCCCCCACCCCCCCCCACACACACACATAGAAGAACTGAAAAAAAAAGTATGCGAAATTCAACATGATCATATTGTACAGTGCTGTGTTTAACACTTTTCTTTTCCCATCTGCAGGTTCCTTTTTGACCTGGTAAACAAAACAAAAAAAAAACTACTTTTTCAGCCACAACTTTATTCCAGTCTACAAGCTTTGCCAGTTACTGATTCACAACCAGGTGTGGATGATTAAGAGTGCATATTTTAGTGACTCCCAGGTGTTAAGCTGGGGAACATGCAACAACATTGTCATAACTTAGGCCAGGTGTGATCCCGCTCCTGGTTGTGCATCAGTACCTCCAAACAGTGTACTCTGGCGTAGTTATCTGCTAAATTTGGGTTTTATGTTTCTAACAGTCAAACAAGCAACGTTTCATGGAGAGCTACCACCTCTTTCTCATTTTCAGGTTCCTCCTCTTTCAGCTAAAGCTTTAAATGGTTTTCATGCTACATTCGTATGCACTCATTGATGATGGCATCTTTTTAGGGTGATGTCTAGAAAGTTGTACATTTGGCAATCTTCAAAGTTAGTCTGAAAACAGCTTCATTTTCATCATAATATTTTTCTATTATCGCAAGTAAGGAAAGGATGATACACATTTGTAACATTATTCTTGATTTCATATCTTCATTATTTATAAAATTTAGTAATGAAATTTTGTGGGTTTTATAAGTTTGTAGAAAAAGTTTGTGTGAAATGACAGATTTGTTACGACAAAAAATTCCCACAAAAAGCTTATTTTTTCAAATTGACATTTCTTATGACAAAATACTGGGACTATTTTGTGTTGAACAGACTTTGAAGTTATCTGAATATGTCTAGAACATCTGCTTTGAGTTGGCTGGAAAAAAAGATAGTGTGAGAATACTGGACTATTGCTGTTGAACATACTTTGAAGTTATCTGTAATAGTCTAGACACTGCTTTGAGTTGCTGAAAAAAAGATACTGGTGAAATGATCATAACTGATCTTTTATATATTTTTTTTTGGCAGTGTGAGGTGCTCTTAAGAGAATGTTTTGCTGATGTTTGGCAGGATCAGACAGAAGAGCCCCAGAGCGCTTGATGAGAACCTGGACCAGAGGAGGGATCGAACTTTGAATGACAACAGCAGTTGGTGAAAAGTATTATAGAGGTAAGTTGTTGTCAAGTGTATGTTACAGGTATCTTGAGTCTGTGTGGCATGTTGTGTATTATTGCTTAGGACGCCATGTTGGTTTCAACTATTTTTCATTTGCTGCCTCCTGTGTTGACCTACCGCCGTTCCTACACTGAGCACTCAGATCTCCTCCCCCAGCCATGGTTTTGAGACAGAAATAATACTAGAAACCAGCCGCCTTGGCGCAGTGGTTAGCGCCTTGGATTTCGGACTGGAAGGTCGCAGGTTGAATCCCATAAGAGTCATAGGGATTTTTTAGACTCGGCCGCTCCTACCCAGAGTGAGTGTGCTGTGGGCTCAGTAGGGAGACTGGGACCACACAGTCGAGCTTCATCCACTTTACGGATGCGAATTTGAGTGTTGCTATTTTTATTATTTTTTTGCTATTGAACATATTTTGAAGTTATCTGTAATATGTTTAGGACATCAGCTTTGAGTTGGCTGAAAAAATTGATACTGGTGAGAATGATGATAAGGCTGTGATCTTTTTTGAAAGTTTTTTTTTTTTGGGGGGGGGGGGGGGGGGTATTTTTTGCAAAATGAGGTGACTCTTGAGAAGAATGTCTTTCTGATGATGCGTTTGTTTGGCAGGATCAGGACAGAAAAGCCCCATAGCAGGATCAGAGAGAGAACGAACTTTCGAAATGACAACAGCAGTTCGGGTGAAAAGTACCATAGAGGTAAGTGGTTGTCAAGTGTATGTTACGGTATCTATCTCAGTCTTTTATGTTCTCAGGTTTTTGTCATTTGGGTAGCGTGGCATGTTGTGTATTTTAGCTTAGGACGCCATGTTAGTTTCAACTATTTTTTCATTTGCTGCCTCCTGTGTAGTGCCTACCGCTGTTCCTACTCTGCACAATCGGATCTCCTTCCACAGCCATTTCCAGGCTTATTGTCTTATCCACAGGGCCAGGTGTTGATGGGAATTTATCAGATGTTAGGCCACGGTGAGGTAACAATCCTAAAGGGCCCTGCACGTCTGTTTGGTCACTAAGGGAGTCTTTAGTGGTACCTGTTCTGTTCCAGCACTGACTGACAAGCCCCTACAAATAACATTAGGGGGCGGGATAGCTCAGTGGTCAGAGCACCCGCTTTCCCCAAGTCAGTCAAGACGTGGTTACCAGTTGGATGGGTGACCGTTTGCATACCTTGGCGTCAGTACAGTCCCCCTAGTTCACCCAGCTGTAAATGGGTACCTGACCTTTTTAGGGTCAGGGAAGGTTAAGCAGCGAGGGAGAGATGGGCGCCGCCCTCAATATGCTGGCCCCTAGAGAAACTGAGATGTCTGATGCCTTGCTTCCCTACCCCTACGACCGCCTAGATTATGGGACAGCTAATAACATTTGCATTGTCATGGAGCCAGAATGAGACCCAAACTTGGATTGACAACAATTATGATATCCCTACAGTGACCCATCTCCCATGAATTTTTTGACATCAAAGGCTCAGCATAAACTCACAACAGGAACTGATGGCACCCTGACACCATAGGGGCAACTTAATCTAAAAGTTTTCTTGAAAGACTGTGTATGGGGATGAGAATGATGAAGATTGATGACATGGTGATGAAACAGCTTTAAGATTGATTGTACTACACACTTCCTATCATGATATTTCCTGGCATAACAAGGCTTGAGAGATACAGCCACTTGCAGTGTTGGTTAAATGATATGAGCAGTACTCTAAAAACTACCTACGTAAGTAAAGTGGAAGATGCTAAACTGCAAGGTCCCGTCTTTCTGCTGGCAGGGCCTATAGTAAATTTACTCTCTGGAGGTTCTGACTGGTATCTGACCCCCCCCCCCCCCCCCCCCCCCCCCACTATGAGTCTTATAATAGGAATTAAACCAGTGACCTAGCCAGGAATCCAATGTGCACCACAGCAGCCAGCGATTTAAACACATGTTTATCCGGGAAACAAAAAGATTTAAGACAGGTATGCATTTTGCGCAATAGCAGTCCAGTAGTTTGTCTTGTGCTCTTCAATTACACTAAACTCATTTGACAGAGACCAAACACATTAAAGATACCATGTTGAAGAATCAAAGAAATAATGCATCTAGTCCTCGTGTGCACGCTGTTTCAAATTTTTTTTCATCGTTCCTACTGGTACACAATGGCCTACTCATCCAAAAGGCGAGACAGGTTTTAAGATGTGTGCATTGTGTGTGTGTTGTGTGTGTGTGTGTGTGTGTGTGTGTGTGTGTGTGTGTGTGTGTGTGTGTGTGTGAGAGAGAGAGAGAGAGAGAGAGAGAGAGAGAGAGAGAGAGAGAGAGAGAGAGAGAGAGAGAAGGAATTGAAGTGTGTGTGTGTGTGTGTGTGTGTGTGTGTGTGTGTGTGTGTGTGTGTGTTGTAAATTAGTCTTTTTGGGGAGAGCAGGGAATCATAGTTATTTTGTAGAAAAGGTACTAAAGAGAAACTGACAATTGGAAGGAGGGGGAAGGTTATGTGTGGCAAGGTTATTGGAAATAGAGTTAAAAGGCTAGCAAATAAAAATTGTTTTTTTTTTTTTTTTTTTGCATATGTAGTTTTATTTTGGGTTAGTTCCTTAGTTTATCTACTAGGTTCTTTTTGTAAATTGGGGGAAAGGGTAGGATATATATGGTTAGGTAAGTGGGGATAGAAAAAATTTAACATATAAAAGTAGGTTTTTGTCACGTGGTTTTCTTTGAGGCTTATAACTATCTTCGTTCATCAGTTCAACTTTAGTTCTTTTAGAAACAGACGCGATTAAAAAAAAATTACAATAGGCCGAAAGTTGCTGATTTCAGAGCTGGAAAATAGTAACTAAACAATGGGGAAATGCAATAAATAAGTATGAAATAACCGTAACTTTGGGCTTGTTTTTTTTAGTTTATCTACATAATTTTGGTTCTTTTGAAAATACCCACAGCCCATTTGAAAACAAAGATGGGCCGATTCCAGAACTGAAAAATTGTCATAAAGATGCAGTCAGTGAAGCAACAGAAACAACCATGATTTGTTGATGGGACAGGTGATTTCTGATTTAAAGAAAACTTCCAAATTATTGTGTCAGAAGCTAGGTACCATTGTGTCTATGTGCCATTGTGTCCACATGCATGCATGCAGACAGGCGGACATGCCGGATGACGGACAGCCCTTTCCCAGTTACTAATGTTAATTGCTTATACTAACCTTTACACTAACCTTTATTTGTGGCGCCTCCACACGAAATGAGTCGCTTAGCACATTACCCAATTTTTGCGCTAGGAGCCTTTAAAGGCAGGTGGGGGTCAAGTTGTCAATTTTGTGATTTTGATTGATTATTAAACTAGGTCTGTTTATTTATCTTATAATGAAATATCAAGGTATAATTTTTATTCCTTTTGCTTTTAAATGTGTTTTGAAAATACCGAAGCACTCATTCTGACAACTGTTACTAAAATGAACTTGCCCGTTTCTCATTTTGTCACATCCTGCAGTCTATCATTTCAATTTGTAATAATGTTGCACAGAATTGTCCGATTTTCAATCTGTTTTTTGTATTTGATAGCCACTTTATTGCACATTAATAACATGTCAATAACTAAAAATTGACCTCATGTGCACTCCGTCTCATTATGTGGTGGAGCGTCACATTTCTTAACCTGGCCCCACATGTGGACACAAAAGGCAAGTGGATATCATGATACAAGACGTGACACAGAAACAAATCGATTTTTGTTGTTTTGCATTTTTAGGTGTGGGGGAGTATTTAGGGGGGGGGGGGGGGGTTACGGGGGAAAAGGATGTTAGACAGAAGGGGCGGGATGGATAGCTGTATGTGGGAAGGCGTTTAAGAGAACTTATGTTTAAGTCGTCTGTGTGAGCAAGTGTGAGAGCAAGAATAAGGAATGGGTAGACATTGTTTTTTGTAAGAGGGGAGGGGGAATGTTTTAGCAAAATACTTATTCAAATATAAAAAGATGGGGTTAAGTGGGAAATGCATTTACCAAGACGATTTATTTTTTGTGTTTGTGTGTGTGTGTGTGTGTGGTGTGTGTGTGTGTGTGTGTGTGTGTGTGTGTGTGTGTGTGTGTGTGTGCTGTGTGTGTGTGTATACACGTGCGTGCTTAGAAGAGATAGTATGCATACCGACATACATACATGGATGCATTAAAGGATGGAAGAGTATATATGTATTCCATCATTGTTGATGTTTGCATTTTGTTAAGATCATATGAACTGTTGGTTGAAAGAAAAAGAATTGAAAGCATACGAAAATGCCACCTCCCTCCCTAAAAGCCGCCAAAGAAAGAAAAGTAGAAGTACAAGATAAAGGAACTTGTCAAGGAATGGCACAATAAAAGCCAAAAAAACAACAACAACAAACAAACAAACAAAAACGATGGAAAAAGAAGAAAACGCAAAGAAGGTTAATAACGGGTAAGAAAAAACAGAAAGAGAAAAATGGAGAAATGGTGAACAAAACAAAAACGGCAGCAGCAGGGCAACAACAACAAAGAAATTAGAAACTGAAAAAGAAATGTGCAAAGAACAGAATAAGGGGGGGGGGGGGGGGGGGGGGGGGGGGGGGGGGGGGGCAGAACAGGGGCAAGAAATGAAAAAAATGAAGAAAGAAAAGAAAAAGATACACAAGAAATGGAAGAACCAACGCATTAACAGGATGGGGTTGAAGTTAAAATCAGGTGGTGCGTTTCACAACAGGTCAGAAGTGCAACTTGCTGCACACACTTTACTTGCTAGAGACCAATGCCAGATTGCAGATTGCAGATCTTGACTGATTCACACAAAATAAATTATGGAATTTGGTTGATTTGGCACTACACATGTGTGCCATTTCAAACTCTAAATCAGGTGATGTTTCACTGCAGACATAGTCACATAGCTACCATCCCAGAAGGACCATATTTGCCCCAGAAGTGTTATTTTTAGCTGGGTGTCCCTGGAATCCGATTTTTTTATGTGCATCCTGGACAGTTAAAATTCTACTTTCAAATTTAATTTTGAGCCAGATTGTAGTGAGCACTTTGCATCTACCTCCATCTTCTGCACAGAAACTGATAGGAATGAAAGAAAATCTCAGATTTTGTGGTCACAGGGCTAATGCATATAATTATGCATTAATTTTTTTATATTATTATCTGAAAAGATGGCATTGATCAGGAAAGCATTTGATGGTGCGAGTTGTTCCCAGATGTGTTTTTTTATGTGATTGCCCCAGATGTGTTTTTTATGTGATTGCACGAGTGTTCCAGAAAATCGGTCAGTGTCTCTGATGTTCAATGGCTTTGTCTGAAAGTTGAACTTGAGGGTAGACATCCCTGTGCAAGGAAAGATATGAAGCTGACATAGTTTGTTGTCTTCTTGTGCTTTGTGTGTCAAAGTCGAAATTTGCACGCACGCACACATCCCCCCTCCCCTCCCTGACACACACTTACACAAGCTTATATCGGCGCGGGTACATGCATTTGAGTTGTTTTTTTTAAGTTATAGAAAAAAGTCAATTATATCAGGTTACAGTATCATCCATTCTTTTACATTCATACTTTATAAATATTAAAAAAAGAAATAAAAACAAAACAAAACAAAGCATCATAAAAATTGAAATACAATCCATAGCTCTGAAACCAACAGAGATTTTAAACTAGTAAATCATTTATAATGATAATGATAAAATTTACAATATGATAATCACCCATCACCACTAAAAGCAATAACACAACAATAACAAAAAACAAAACAAAAAGAAAACAAATAAACCCCAAAACAAAACAAAACAAAAAAAACGATTGAAAAGGACCAGCGAAAGGGTGGGGGGTATCGAGGAGGAAGGGAGGAACATAAACAATCAGCCAAACAACAATAATGATAATACAGGTTTTACAACAATCAAGAACCCCTACTTCATAATACATTAAAAAAATTCTGTCATCTAGACTATCAAATCAGACGGTCACAATTATAATAATACTAATAATCCACCATTATTAACATAAAAAAAAATCAACATTCATCATAAAACCTATAAAACTGGATTAAAACTAAAAAAAGAAAGAAAAAAAAATGTTTAAAAAATCAAGTCCCAATATCATCACTTCATCCATTTAAATTTCTCCTTTCGACACTTGTAAAATTTGTAAATTATGCATGTGCTCGTTTAGATTACTCACAGGCTTTCATTAGCATTAACAATAGCTTAAAATTTTAAAACAAAAAAACAAAAATCTCTCTCTTCCCTCTCTTCCACATACACACACAGCATGTAACAGTGCATTATTTCCAGTCCCTAAAAATCACATATGAAATATGTTAAAGGGATGCAGAAAGTGCTGAGTGCATTTGTTGTAATCACGGTTAATTGATTTATAATTCAGTTCCTAAACATTTACTCATTAAATGACTTTTCACATGTGTCTTGAACATTTTTGTTTTTGATACATTTTTAACTTCTTGGGAGCTTGTTCCATAGATCACTTCCTGAATATGAGAAACTTGTTTTGTAGAGATTATTTGGTTTAAATAATTTTTATTCAGATTTTTGAACAAACATTGAAAACAACAGCATTCAGGAACCATAGCAACAAGCTTGTAGCTTATAGTGCGCTCAATTCAACAGTGAAAATTAACATGAAAATGACGGCCGTTGAGCTGCAATGTGCAAATCAACAACAAAAACAAAAAACTTCAATTGCAATCTTTGCTAGAAGAAGAAAAAGTAACTCAAAGAATTATATCTATTTATAGATAAAACATAAAGATAATAAGAATAGAATATATTTCAAAAAACAAAACAAAACAAAAACAACACAAAACAACAATAAAAACAGGAGAAGGATAGAGAGAGTGAGAGACCAACCTATGAATATTCCATCTACAAGGCCCAAAATACTGTAAGTTAGTTATGATGATACCAGGTAAATAATCTACATGAACAATAACAATTATCGAATAACTCGTGTACTATATCGGATTTTGTTAATTGCTATTCACCTTTCAAAGCTGTAGCATGTTTTCTTAACAGTCATACAGACATTAGCGGAGAGCAAATAAAGTTAAATAACTGCTTCAAACCTGTACTGAGACTTTTCTTAATTGGATACCGTTATATGACAAAAAGTATTATAAAAAACGTTTTGAATCACATATATTTCTGGGTGATTATGCCTGTTCTCATTAATTTTGAAGCAATTAGGGATTTTCGGAGGGGCATTTCCATTGATAACTTTCTGTACAAATATGGCTTTATTGAAATAAAGTCTGTTTTGGAAAGTTAGAATATTTATTTACTTATAAACGTTGGATTATTAGGGAGCTTGATTTGAATAAAAGTTGTGTGTGTGCGTGCGTGCGTGCGTGCGTGCGTGCGTGCGTGTGTGCGTGCGTGCGTGCGTGCGTGCGTGTGTGTGTTGAGAAGTTTTAAAGTAGTTCCAGTCCTTGGATTTGTACATGTGTCTTGAGTTGCAAACTCTTCCACTGATAGATTTGCAGAGGTATTTTCAGTTCCTGATGGTTCAAAAAGTAGGTGTTGTATACGTGTCTTTAGTTCTAAATGGTTCAAATAGGTTTTGTATAGATTTCTTCAGTTCCAAATGGCTAAAATAGTAGGCTATGTACAGACATCTTTAGTTCTAAATGATTCAAAAAGCTACAGTTAGTCACCAAGAACAAGTTTGTTTCCTGGTTTTGGTTTGATCTCATTTTATGTGGATGTGGTTTCTTCCACAATTTAATGACCATTCTGGGTTGACTTTTATGGTCTGTCAGGAAGTTGATACAAGGAATAACAGATCATTTGGTTTTAAGCCCTGTTTTAATTTCTATATAATTATTTGCACACTTTTAATCTTTATTCAATAATTGACAAGGCGACAGCCCCGATATGGCCACTGGTTGGCGGGGCGATAAACGAGAAGATTGGATTGAAATGATAGGTACGGTGTCAGTATCTTTTCTTCTTCCACATGCTGGGCCTTTTTAACAGTTGCTAAATTGGAAATCTTTGCAGGAATGAAAACATAATCACAATAATCAGCAACAGGTTTTGATTTCTTTTTTTTTTCTTTCTTTTTTTTTTTTAGTTCCAAATTAAAAAAACAAAACAAAAAAAGTTTTGTTAGGTATCTTTTGTTCCGTATGGCTCATATAGTCGACTTTGATTAGGTTTGTTATTTTATTTGGTTCCAGATATTGTAAGGTTATGCTGGGAAATCATGGGTATTTAAACAATTTTTTTTTTAGGATTTTAAAAGAGGAATGGTGTTATGCTGATCTGGGGAGAGCAGCCCAACTTTCACACAGAGAAGTTAGCTGTGTATTGTGATGGTATGATGTTGTACGCTAGTGAATGGTCTGCACTGTACTCCACATTCAAACCGTATCCTGTCATGTATTACACCTTCATCACCTTAGATTTTGAAACGTTATGCTCTTCTATCGTATCTTTTTCTACTCTACTCCACCCTACCGTATCCCGCTTACCTCACTCCATTACTCCCCACCCCACCCCACTCCTCCACTCCAGTCCACCCCATCCCACCCCACCCTACCCATCCAACCTACCTTACCCCACCCTACCCTAGAATGCAGTAATGTACCACATGACTCATACACACACCACAACATATCATACACCATATACCTTCCACCGTAATAACAGAACACACCACACTTCACTACACCACCTTACCACCACACACTACACCACCTCACCTCACCCATCCCACCCATCCCACTACACCTTATCCCATTCCACCCCACCACACTACACCCCACCCGCACAAAACTACACCCCACCCCACTATACCCCACCCCACCCCACTACACCCCACCCCACTACACCCACCTCACTACACCCACCCACTACACCCCACCCACCCCACTACACCCACCCCACTTCACCCCACCCCACCCCACTACACCCCACCCACCCCACTACATCCCACCCCACTTCACCCCACCCCACCCCACCCCACTACACCCCACCATACCACACCACACCTCAGCCCACTCTATCCCACCCATCCTACCCTACCCACTTGATAGGGGAGAACAGCCAAGAAGCAGATTGACAGACTTTTGACAGGAGAGCAACTATGATGCATTGATACAAGGTGTTTGTACACTAGCATAATGTAGGTGAATGTGCAGTGTGTGCTTTTTGGAATTGTAACATGCTGTGGAAAGCTGAAAAGTGCTTTATATTGATGCCCTGTATCATAAAAACAGATTTTAGTCATATGAGTTTAAAGATTTTTTTTTTAAAGGAAAAATTCCTGGTAGTTTCACTTGGAAAATCAGTATGAAAACATGACGTGTATGTAGTTGCCATGTGTTATATATACATTGTTATATTTACATCATTGAGTATGGGCGTGTGTACTAGTTGAGACAATGCAGAAGTTACATTACATAACCAATATTTTTTTGTATGCTTCAAGAGTTATGATGGAAAAATGTTTTAAAAATACTTGTGGTTAACAAACATATTAAAGTGATGTGTGTTTTAATTCACCCCCCCCCCTCCCCCCGTAAAAAACAACAACAAAGCAACAAAGATGATTACTAGTTGAAAATCTGCATGAAAAACAAAACGACAGTTTGTGGATGCAATATGTCATATTTCATCGAGTATGTATGTATGTACAGATTACGATAGTGTATGAATTAGTGTTTTTATGTGTGGATATTTTTGATAACGTTGTATTGTGACCTTTTACTGTTTTGTGTGTAGGTTTTGCGTTTTGTTGCTCCCTTTGAAAAAAAAGGAAGGAATTATGAGGGAACCTGAAATAAAAATCGTAGCTTTGATATGTATGTAAGATTGAAAGGGAAGGAATATGAAAAGGCGGCCGTGGAAGAGGGAAGGAATGAAATAAGGGAGCGGTGGTTTGATGCATGCTGATGTGTGTGCCTGTAGCATACATAGTTATCATTGTCCACCTGGGAAAATGATGCAAGTCAGACATCAGTGACGTGGAAAAAGGGATTAAATGAGTGAACATTTCCTAAAAGTAGTTTTCCCAGACACAGATGAGCTTGCATAATTTTTCGAGGCTGTCAGTGATATATGCCAGAGAGAGAGAGAGAGAGGGGGTGGGGTGGGGTGTAGGGCAGGGAGGGGAGAGAGAGGGGGGAAGGAGGGATGGAGGAGAGAGAGAGAGGGGGGGGGAGAGGGGGGGGAAGTGTGTGTGTGGGATTAGGAGGGGGGAGAGAGAGGGGAGAAGGGAGGGAGAGAGAGAGAGAGGGAGGGAGGGGAGGAGAGAGAGAGAGAGAGAGAGAGAGGAGAGAGAGAGAGAGAGAGAGAGAGAGAGAGAGAGAGAGAGAGAGAAAGAAAGTAGGGGGGGGGGTGGATTGGGAGGGAGAAATAGGGAGGGAGAGAGAGAGGGGGGGAGGGAGGGGAGAGGGAGCGAGGGAAGAGAGAGAGGAGGGAGGGAGGGGGAGGAGGGAGGGAGGGGAGAGAGAGAGAGAGAGTGAGAGAGAGAGATGAGAGAGAGAGAGAGAGAGAGTGTGTGTGTGTGGGGGGGGGGATTAGGAGGAAGAAATGGAGAGGGAGAGAGAGAGAGAGAGAGAGGGGGGGAGGGGGAGAAAGGTGATGATGGTGTGTGTGTATGTGGAACGTGGATGTTTCTTTGTTCTTCTTTCTGTTGTTAAGCACTATTTGAATACTTTGTAGTTTGTAATAAAACCTTACAATGTACATTTGGAGATTTTTTTGGTTTTTTTTTTTTACGATGTCAGTTTTTTGTTTGTGAAAATCTTTATGAAAAACACTATGTTTCTGTGACTGCCATTTTAAATGTTACTTATATAAATATGTGGATTGTTTTCGTGGTTTTTTTTTATATATTTTATTTGACTGTGGTTGGGTGTATTAGTTAATAGGACACTAAAAAGTCATGGTGAATATTTCAGTGAGAGTGATAAAAACTTTTCTGTGGAATGTGGCATTTTCATGTCTTTTTTTTCTGTACGGAGAAAAGATTAGGACATTAATTGGAATACGGTGCATGAAACTGTAACCGATTTGTTTGACAGGAAAGAATTCAGCACATGTTTTGAGTTGTATACATGGTTATGTGTATGATCGTATTTACTTTCTTGTGAGTTTAGGGAGAAATGTTACGTGTGGATGCTTTTTCTGTTGTTGTTGATGTTGATGTTTTACTTGTTTTTTTGTGGGATTTTCTTTTTTCTTTTTTTGGTTTCCTTTGAGAAAAAGGCAGTAGTAAACTATGAGACAACTTGAAAAAAAGTCATAAATTTGATTTGAATGTAAGATTGTAGGGGATGAATAGGAAAATGCGGTGGTGGAAGAGAGATGGAATGAAATAAGGTAGAGGTGGTTTGATGCATGCTGATGTGTGTGCCTGTAGCAGACATAGTTATCATTGTCCACCTGGGAAAATGATGCAAGTCAGACATCAGTGACGTGGAAAAAGGGGTTAAATGAGTGAACATTTCCTAAAAGTAGTTTTTCCAGACACAGATGAGCTTGCATAATTTTTCCAGGCTGTCAGTGATATGCCAGAGAGAGAGAGAGAGAGAGAGGGGGGGGGGAGGTAGGGAGGGGAGAGAGGGGGGAGGTTGGGAGGGGAGAGAGAGGGAGGTGGGGAGGGGGGAGAGAGAAGGGACGGAAAGAGGGGAGAAAGGGGGGGAGAGAGAGAGAGAGGGAGAGAGGAGATGGGGGATTGGGAGAGAGGGAGGGGGGTGAGGTAGGGAGGGAAAGGTGATAATGATGATGGTGGTTTGTGTGTGTGTGTGTGTGTGTGTGTGTGTGTGTGTGTGTGTGTGTGTGTGTGTGTGTGTGTGTTTATTTTATGTTTTTAAGCGCTGTGTAAATACCTTGTAGTTTGTAATAAAACCTTGTCATGTACATTTGGAGATGAAAAGGAATGAAATAAGGGAGAGGTGGTTTGATGCATGATGATGTGTGTGCCTGTAGCAGACAAAGTTATTAATGTCCACCTGGGAAAATGATGCAAGTCAGACATCAGTGACGTGGAAAAAAGGGATTAAATGAGGTGAACATTTCCTAAAAGTAGTTTTTCAAGACTGATCAGCTTGCATCATTTTTCCAGGCTGTCAGTGATATGCCAGAGAGAGAGAGAGAGAGAGGAGATGAGAGAGGAGAGAGAGAGGGGGGGGGGGGGGGGGGGGGCGGGCTGGTTAGAGTGGGAAGGAGGGAGAGGAGAAAGAGGGGGTGGAGAGAGAATGAGAGAGAGAGGGAGGGGGGAGAGAGAGAGGGATAGATGGGGGGGGGGGGGGGGGGGGGGGGGAGACAAACGGGGGGGAAGGGGGGAGAGGAGAGAGAGTGTTGGGAGGGAGAAAGTGTGTGTGTAAGGTGGAGGTTTCTTTGTTAATGTATCTGGGACTTCCATTTATGTTAGTTATATGTAGAAATATAATTTAAAAAAAAAATCCTTTTGACTGTTGATGAGTGTATTGAGGACACGTGAAAATTATTATGAATATTTCTGTGAAAATGATACAAGTATTTTTAAGAGGATTTTTTTTTTAACAGAGAAAAGATGAGGATATTAAAGGAGCCAAGTTGAGTGAAAATGTAGTTACCGATTTGTTTGAAAGGAAAGAATTGAGCGCAACTTTGAAGTTGTACATATGATTGTATGTATGATTGTATTTGTTTTGTTGTAAACTTGGGTAGGAGTGGTTGTGTGGATGCTTTTTTGTTGTTGTTGTTGTTTTAGTTTGATGTTTTACTGGTTTTGTGTGTGTGTGGTTTTTTTTCCGTTTTTTTTTTTTTTTTTGGTTCCCTTTGAGAAAAAGCAGGAACTATGAGACAACTTGAAAAAAATTATAGCTTTGATTTGTATGTGAGATTGAAAGGGAAGGAACAGGAAAGTGCGGCGTGGGAGAGGGAAGGGATGAAATAAGGGAGAGGTCGTTAGATGCATGCTGAGGTGTGTGCCTGTAGCAGGCATAGTTATCATTGTCCACCTGGGAAAATGATGCAAGTCAGACATCAGTGACGTGGAAAAAAGGGGCAAAATGAGTGGACGTATTCTAAAAGTAGCTTTTCCGGACAGTGATCAGCTTGCATCATTTTTCCAGGCTGTCAGTGATGTGACATGGGAGGGAGGGGAGGGAGGGGAGGGAGGAGAGGAGAAGAGAGAGAGAGAGAGAGAGAGAGAGAGAGGAGATGAGAGAAGAGAGAGAGAGAGAGAGAGAGAGATTGGGAAGGGGCGAGAGGGAGGGGGAGAGAGAGAGAGGGAGGAAGAGAAAGGGAGGGAGAGGAGAGAGAGGGGGAGGGGGGCGAGAGAGGGGGAGGGGGAGAGAGATAGAGAGAGGAGGGATTGG
Organism: Stramonita haemastoma; assembly: GCA_030674155.1. NCBI lineage: Eukaryota > Metazoa > Mollusca > Gastropoda > Neogastropoda > Muricidae > Stramonita > Stramonita haemastoma. The sequence continues at coordinate 9,030,890 of CM060325.1, read as the reverse complement.
GAGAGGAGGGAAGGGAGGGAGGGAGAGAGAGTGGGGGGGGGGGGGGGATTGATGATGTTTTGTGTGTGTGTGTGTTAGGTGGAAGTTTTATCATTCTATTTTTCAGTGCTATGCAAATACCTTGTAGTTTGTAGTAGAACCTTGCATGTAATGTACACTTCAAGATGACTTAATTTTTTTTTTATTAAGATTTTTTTTTCCCAAAGTGTATATTGTTGGTAAAATTATAAATGAAAAAACGTAGAATGTATTTGTGACTGCCATTTGTTATATTAATTATATGTAGAAATATGTTCATAGGTTTTTTTTCCTTTTTCTTCCTTTTGACTGTGGATGAGTGTATTGAAAGCACATGAAAATTATTGGAAGAGAGGATGAATCAATAAGGGAGAGGTGGTTTGATGCATGCTGATGTGTGTGCCTGTAGCATACATAGTTATCATTGTCCACCTGGGAAAATGATGCAAGTCAGACATCAGTGACGTGGAAAAAGGGGTCAAATCAGTGAATATTTTCTAAAAACTAGCTTTTGCAGACAGCAATGAGCTTGCATCATTTTTCCAGGCTGTCAGTGATAGGCCAGAGAGAGAGAGAGAGAGGGTGGGGGGAGGTAGGGAAGGGAGAGGGAGGGAAGGAGAGAGAGAGAGAGGGGGGGGGGGGGTTAGGGAAGGGAGAGAGGGAGGGAAGGGGAGAGAGAGGGGAATGGGAGAGAGAGAGCGAAGGGGAGAGAGAGAGAGAGAGGGGGGGTAGGTGGGGACAGAGAGTAGAGAGGGGGGGGGGGGGGGAGAGGGAGAGTGAGAGGAGAGAGAGAGAGAGAGGGGGGGAGGGAATGGAGGGAGAGGGACAGAGGGGGGGGGGGGGGGGGAGGCAGAGGGAGAGAGAGAGATAGCGGGGGGAGGGGGGGGGGTGATGATGTGTTTTGTGTGTTAGGTGGAAGTTTATTATTCTGTTGTTTAGTGCTATGCAAATACCTTGTCATAAAACCTTGCATGTGATGTACACTTCAGGATGACTTTTTTTTTTATTTATTAAGATTTTTTTTTTTTTTTTACAAAGTATATCTATTGGTGAAATTATGTATGAAAAACGTAGAATGTATTTGTGACAGCCATTTGTTATATCAATTATATGTAGAAATATGTTCATAGGTTTTTTTCTTTTTCTTCCTTTTGACTGTGGATGAGTGTATTGAAAACGCTTGAAAATCATTGGAAAAGAGATGGAATGAAATAAGGGAGAGGTCATTTGATGCATGGTGATGTGTGTGCCTGTAGCAGACGTAGTTATCATTGTCCACCTGGGAAAATGATGCAAGTCAGACATCATTGAATTATTGATGTGGAAAAAAGGGGCTAAATCAGTGAACATTTCCTAAAAGCAGTTTTTCCAAACAGTGATGAGCTTGCATCATTTTCCCAGGCTGTCAGTGATAGGCCAGAGAGAGAGAGGGAGGGAAGGAGAGGAGGGAGAGAGAGGGGGGGGGGGGGGGTAGGGGAGGGAGGGAATGAGAGAGAGGGGGGATGGGGACAGAGAGTAAGAGAGGGGGGGAGAGTGAGAGGAGAGGGAGATTGAGGGGGAGAGAGAGAGTGGGAGGGGGGGGGGGGGAAAGAGGGAGGGAGGGGAGAGAGGTGGCGGATTGGGAAAGGAGAGAAAGGGGGAGGGAAGGGAGGGAGATGGACAGGGGAGGGGGGGGGGGCAGAGGGGATGGGAGAAAAGGTGAGAGAGGGGGGGAAGGGGAAAGGGATGGAAGGATGATATGATGGGTGTGGTGTGTGTGTGTGTGTGTGTGTGTGTGTGTGTGTGTGTGTGTGTGTGTGTGTTAGGTGGAGGTGTTTTTATTTGTTGTTCAGTACTATGTACATACCTTATAGTTTGCAATTAGAACCTTGTTTTGTACATTTGAAGATAACTGTTTTAAAAAAATTACAAGGCATGTTTAATGTTGTTGAAAATCTATGTGAAAAACACAGAACGTATCTGTGACTGCCATTTGTTATGTTACTTATTTGTAGATATATTTTGATAGTTTTTTTTGTTTTGTTTTTGCTTTTGACTGTGGATGAGTGTATTGAGGACTCTTGAAAATCATTGTGAATATTTATGTTAAAATGATAAAGGGTTTTACCTGGAATTTCGCATTCTTTCCTATCCATTTTCCTGAACAGAGAAAAGGTCAGGACAGTAAGGGGATAAAATGCTTGAAAATGTAACGGATTTGTTTTAAAAGAAAGAATTGAGCGCATGTTTGGAGTATACTTCCAGGATAGTATTTGCTTTGTTCTAAACTTGGGCAGGAATAGTTTTTGGTGGAAGCTTTTTTGTTGTTGGTTTTATCTTGATGTTTTACTGTTTTTTTGTGTGTGTGTCTTTTCTTTTTCTTTTTTTTTTTTGGTTCCCTTTGAGAGAAAGAATGGATTAGGAGGGAACCAGAAGAAAGAAATGATTAGCTTTGATTTGTAAGAAAGACTGAAAGGGAAGGAAGCGGAAAAGGCGGCCGTGGAAGAGGGAAGGAATGAAATAAGGGAGAGGTGGTTTGATGCATGCTGATGTGTGTGCCTGTAGCAGACACAGTTATCATTGTCCACCTGGGAAAATGATGCAAGTCAGACATCAGTGGCGGGGAAAAAGGGGGTAAAATCATGTGAACATTTCCCAAACTAGTTTTTCCCAGAAAGCAATCAGCTTGCATCCTTTTTCTAGGCTGTCAGTGATATGCGAGGGGGGGGGGGGGGGGGGGGGGGGGGGGAGGGGGAGGGGGGGGGGAGGTAAGGGGGAAGGGATTGGGAGGGAACTAGGGGGGGGGATGATAATGATATTGGGTTGGTGGGGGAGGAGGAGGGTTGCAGGGGAGAGAGGGGAGAGGGGGGGGGGGGGGGGAGGTATTGGGGGGGGAGGAGAGGAGAGGAAGGTGTGTGTGTGTAAAGTTTTATTTTTTGTTTTTTGTTGGTTTTGAGAAAAGTAGTAGTTATAAAAAGAATGGAAACAAAAGAAGATGGCTTAGATTTGTATGTGAGATTGTGATAAGTGAAACAAGAGCAGCCCGAATTTCACGCAGAGGAAATCTGCTGTGACATAAAGTGGTTTTAAAATAAAATAAAACAAATATAAAAAATGCGGGGGAAGGGGGGGGGGGGGGGGGGGGGTTGGAAGTGAAATAACAGGGGAGAGGTGGCTTAGGGGCACGCTTTTGATGTGTGTGATGTGCCACATGTTATCATTGTCCACCAAGGGAAAATCAAAGCAAGTCGACATCATGGTATGGAAAAAAGGGGTAAAAATCAATGAACATTAACTTTAAAAAAATTGAGCAGTTTTTCCAAATCCAACAGTCAGTTTGCATATTTTTCCAGGCTGCCAATGATCTGCCTTTATGATGAGAGAGGGAGGGGGAGGCGAGGGGAGGGGGGGGGGGAGGAGGAGGGGGGGGGAGAGAGAGAGGGGGAGGGG
>CM060325.1:9024684-9027343 GCA_030674155.1 Stramonita haemastoma | reverse complement strand
CACCAACACACACACACACACATACACACACAAACCCACCACACACCACACACACACACATACACACATCACACACACAGTGTGACATAACACACACACACACACACACACAACACACACCACACATACACACACAACACACACAACACACACACACACACACACACACAACACACACACACACACATGAAAACAACACACACACACACACACACACACACACACACACACACACACACACACACACACACACGCAAAACACACCACATGTATACACACACCCCACACCTGCTACACATTTTTTATTCACACACCCAGTGTCTGTGTACTTGACATAGATTCAGTAATCAGTGGTTGTGATAACATGGACCTGTACAGGTTATCAAGGTATGAAATGTTGGAGCATTGTTGGTTTGAGTTTTTGGTTTTTTTTGGTTGGTCATTGTTTGTTTTTTTGTCTTTTGAAGCCGTCAACACCACAGCTTTCTCCTCAAGAGGAGCAAGAGAAGTTGTTGGAGGAGGCATTGAATGTGGTGAAGAATCAGGCGTTTCAGATGAAAAGATGCCTGGTATGTAAACATTGGATCATTTTACGTTCATTGCCATTAGTTCCAAAAGGTCACTTTTTTTTTTTACCTGGTGTGTGTACGTGTGTACATGTGTGCGCATGTGTTCATGTGTGTACACACATGCAGTGTGTACACTTATGTGTGCCTGTATGTTTGTGTGTCTGTGTGTGTATGCTTGTACATGTGTGCATACTGAAATATTATATTTAAAAATCATCAATTATTGACATTTGCTTTTTATAGTGTTAATCTTTTTTTGTTTGTTTGTTGTTGGTTTGTTGTTGTTTTTTGGGGGGGAGGAATGATGGTGGGGTTTTATTGTTTTTCTGCATAGAATATTTTCAAATCAAAGATAATCTAGGATTGTTGTGTGTGTGTGTGTGTGCTTTTTTTTTGGCCTGCATTTGGTGTACTATATTATTATGTTGCATTTGGTGTGTGTGTGTGTGTGTGTGTGTGTGTGTGTGTGTGTGTGTGTGTGTGTGTTTTGGTTGTTCATCTCCAATGATATTTTATACTAGTTTAACATCTTTTTTTAAAGTACTAGCTCAAATAGTTTTATTGGAATTGCTCTTTTACAACTTAATTTCATCTCTTCTTTAGACTGCCCATTTGTCTTGAAGCAAAATGTGTGCTTAATCAATGCTGATAAGTTAGAATAGGACACTGGATTTGTAGTACTATTGAGCACATTTTTGTTTTGTTGCATCTTTAGGTTTAACTCAGTTGTATTCTGTTTCACTTACAGTAACATTAAATGCATCTGATACAATGATAGTCGTAATGCTGTTTAATTATTATTGTTTATAGTGATATTAGTTTTAAGATGAAGACAACAGGTGTGACAGATCAGATGAAATGTTGATATTATTTTATCATTTGATGAATTTGTTACAAAACAATAATTGATAACTTTTGTAATATTAGTTGTTAGGTTGGTGATCAAGGCAAAAGGCACCTGATAGATGGAATTAGAATACACATTTTTATGTGTTAAATATCAGTGAAACTGACACTGACAGCAAAGTTGCCTTGGTCATGCAAACAAAAGGTGCTTGATAAGCAGGGGGGCAGTTTTGATTAACTTTTAGTTGTTATTGGCAGTGATGTTTCTTTTGGTGACCAGGACAAAGGACGTCTGATGGATGGGTTGAAGCATGCCTCCACCATGCTCGGAGAACTGCGCACCTCGATGCTGTCCCCCAAGAGCTACTATGAATGCTGTATCCTTTTGTGTTGGCAGACTACGAACACTGCCTTATTTTTTTGCTGTGATAAGATGGGAAATCTCATGGCTTAGTTTAGAAATCTGCCGTGACATAAAGTAGTATGAAATTTATTTTTTTTTAAATTAAATTAAAGTGTCTAGAATTGTCAATTAAATTTGTAGAAGTGGTTATGTGGGTTCATTTTTGTGAGTTATTTCTTAATAAAGAATGTGATGGAAGAAGTATAGAATGACCGTCTTCACAGCACACAAATCCAACATCACTCAGTCCAGAGTGTTAAATTTAACATGCACCTTCCTTTTACCTAGTCCAAGTGTGGTCAGTTCCTGCTATAAATAGCACTAGCTGGCCACTTCTGGGCTGGGATGGGAGGATTAATTAGCAGCTGAGAGGAGCTGAAACTGAGGGAAACTGACAGCTGTGTCTTAATCAAGATGAAATCAGACGAGCCTTAACAGCCTACAGACATGGCGATATCCGATGAATTGCGCCACCTGGAGATGTACCTGGTGGACGAGTTTCAGAAGGGACGCAAGGTGGCTGACCTGTACGAACTGGTCCAGTATGCCGGCAACATTGTGGCCAGACTGTGAGTGGTGTTTTATAATTTATTGTTTTTAGTAGAACAGAATATATCTATGGGATAGTTTATACAGTGTGTCTTTGTCATATGTCTTTGATAGTTTTTATTTTTTGTAATATTTAAAAAAAATATATATATATATATATATATATATATATATATATATATATATATATATATATATATATATACACATATATATATATATATATATATATATATATATATATATATATATATATATATATATATATATATATATATATTTGTCTTTGATA
>CM060325.1:9012184-9019684 GCA_030674155.1 Stramonita haemastoma | reverse complement strand
TGGCCAGTGGAAGTCGTAACCTTTAAAAAAAAAAAAAAAAAAAAAAAATTCTGGAAGTCTTAACCTGCTCATCACTGTGTCCACAGATTGGCGTCTTTTGCCCAGAATGAAGAAGGTTCTGGAATTCCATCAGACATTCAGCTCTTTGACATCTTTTCTCAGCAGATTTCCCAAGTGATCCAGGTATGCCATTTTCTCCCATACCTGTGAATCTTCATATATCGCTTATGTACTTATGTATTGGTATTTAATTTTAGTCATTATTAAAAGAGTAGCAAAATCAGTCAAAGATTAAAGATTCAGTTCTGTATTTAAGTCATGGTGTGAAAGTTTTGTTGTGTTGTGAATAAGCAGAGTTCTTTGTTAGATCAGAGAGGCCAAGGTAAATATGAATTTCAACGGTATTGGTTGATTTATTTAATGTAACTAACAGGTCCCTTTTTATTCAGTATTTGCATTTTAAAAAGTTATAGTTTTGGGGGCCATGGCGTAGATGTAATGGTTGTGGGGGGAGGGGGGGTCCTGATATTTAGCAGTCTAATTTGGTACATGTGTACACTTTCAGAACCGACCTGACATGCCTCCAGAAGATATCGTGTCCCTGCAAGTGGCTCTGATCAACTTGGCGCTGAAGTGCTACCCAACCCAGGTGGACTATGTGGACAAAGTGCTGGAAACCACCGAGGAAATCTTTAATCGTCTCAATCTGGATCAGTAAGTAGAGTGTTTTGATCAGAATGTACAGTTTGTAACTTGAGTGTGTGTGTTTGTTATAAAAAACAATAATGATACGTGGAATTTATATGGTGCTATATCTTGCAAAAACAAATCAAAGCGCTTAAAAAGTTATCCATAGCTCTCTCTTTGGATGGTTTCTTATATTGGTTTCTGTTGGTGGTGGTGATCATCTAATTTTTTTCCACGTTTTTTATTTGTTGTTGTGGGCACTGATGGTATTGATGTTACATATGAAGTTATTGTTCTCTGTTTCTTTTCTGGCTACCATACTAGTGGTTTAGTCATTTTGTAACAGTCTGTTTGTATTGTTTTTCTGTTTCTCTTTGTGTACTTATTTTGGATTTTATGCCTTGACTGTTTAGACTGGGTTTTTTTATGAGTTGACAGCTCTGGTATAGCCTCTGTGGTTGGGGGGCTGTAGACAAGATTGGATTGGATAAGAGACTGTATAAAAATCAAAAGTTTACAGTTCTTCTCTCTCAGATTTTGTTCATCTCAGCATTCTGCATAGTAATAGTTTATGTATATCATTCATTCCTTCTCTTTTTGTATAGTTTATTGATATTTAAGAGTGAAAAACAGAAGTGGTATGTGAGTGCGTATGTGTGTGTGTGTGTGTGTGTGTGTGTGTGTGTGTGTGTGTGTGCATGCATGTATGTGTGCGCGCATTTATGCATGTGTGTGTGTATGTCTGCATGTGTGATCTGATTCTTCAATTGTTCTCTCATCCTGAACATGTGTTTATGCATGCATGTGTGTGTGTCTGCATGTGTTACCTGATTCTTGAATTGTTCTCTCATCCTAAACATGGGTTAATGCATGCATGTGTGTGTATGTCTGCATGTGTGATCTGATTCTTTAAACAAAAGTTTTTTTATTTATTGATTTATCTTTTTTTAAATTTATCTATTATTTCTTTTATGTGATCTGATTCTTGAATTGTTCTCTCATCCTAAACATGTGTTTATACATGCATGTGTGTGTATGTCTGTGTCTGTGATCTGATTATTTTTAAAAAAAAATTCATTTATTGATTTATAATTATATTTTTTATTATTTATCTATTATTTTTTTATGTGATCTGATTTTTGAATTGTTCTCTTATCCTAAACATGGGTTAATACATGCATGTGTGTGTGTTTGCATGTGTGATCTGATTCTTTAAAAAAAAAATATAATGATTTATCTATTTTTTAAATCTATCTATTATTTTTTTATGTGATCTGATTCTTTACTTGTTCTCTCATCCTAAACTTGACCACAGCCTGGAGCACGGGAGCATGGTGTCCAAGGAGCTGATGCGTCTGATGAAGATCCCAGTGGACACGTACAACAACGTGCTGACACTGCTGTCTCTGCAGCACTTTGGGCCCCTCTTCGACTACTTCGACTACAAGGGCCGCAAGCTGATGAGCTGCCACATCATCACCAACGCTCTGGAGAACGAGACCCTGGTGCCGTCACAGGAACATGTGAGTACTGGTGGTGTTGTTAGAGTGGGGAGTAAGTGGATGGGGTGGGGTGGGGTGGGTTGGGTTGGGGTGGGGTGGGGTGGGGTGGGATGTATGTGTGTGTTTGTGTGTGTGTGTGTGTGTGTGTGTGTGTGTGTGTGTGTGTGTGTGTGTGTGTGTGTGTGTGTGTGTGCACGTGTGTGTGTCTCTATGTATGCACTAGAATTAAGTTTTTTCCCTTTCAATGTATTATGTAGTAGGCAAAAGGTAGCAGCTCTTAGAGCAGGTTGGCCCCTTGAGCTAGTACTCTATGACTGGCCTTATCTGAGAGTTTGCTTAGGCATGAGTATGAAATATTGATAAGTAAAGATAATTAATTTCTGCCTACACTTTAATGTCCAGGTTTAAAAAAAAGAAAATTCACTCACACACAAAAAAGCCAACTACAGAGGATTGTCCCAGATGTATTCACTACCTAATAAGCAGCCAAATCAATAATAACATTAATAAATTTGCAACAGTAAATAAAGTTATGCGTGTTTTTTGTATATGCAGCACACAGTCTGGATGAGACTATAAAGCAAGGTCATGTGTGCAAACACATGCAGAACATCTTGCGCACATGCTAAAGCCTGTTCAACTTTTCGGAAGAGTAGGCCATTTTGTGCTGGTAGGAATGGATAACAAAATTTACAAAACTGCATACATACAGGGACTGAATGTAAAAAAACCAACACATGAGTGCTTGTTCCATTTTCCTTGAAATAAAAAGAATTTTTAGAAAAAAGAAAAGAAAAAAAGGAAGATAGTTTGTGTGGCCAAAGCATTATTTTGTCCTCCTGACTGCTATAGTATCCATATGTAGGAATTGCTGTTTAATCTAGCTCACTGATGTTTGCGCCTGCATTACAAAATGGTCTTGCATGATCTGTGGGTAGGTGGATTCCATTCTGAACATCGTGAACTGCCTGGTGCAAGATCAGAATGACCAGCCTGAGGAGCCAGAAGACCCTGAGGACTTTGCTGAAGAACAGGGCTTGATGGGGAGATTCATCCACCTGCTCTATTCTGAAGATCCCAACCAACAGTTTTTGGTAAGAAACATTTGGGTGCCAAGGGATTTTTCCCATTAATAATAGAATATTTATTTTATTTCCTCTGCAGATTTTCATTTCTGCTGACTAAATTATGTAAGATTGTGCAATAAATCAGAAGCTATAGTTTTTTTGTTTTTTTGTTTCAGAAAGGGGGGGGGGGGGTTGCTTTAGTGCTAACCAGAGTAAAGTTGTTGTTTTTTCGCTATGTAGATTACTTATATTGAATGACAGCAATTCCAGATTTTCAGTGCAAAACACATGCACAATACAGCCTATGTGAAAACTGCTGTTGTGCCAAATCAGATTCGACCAATAAACTTATGTTCCACCTGGATGACAAAGTGGCAGAATTCAGGGCAGCAACATTTTGTGTGATTCATCATCTGACATTTAAAGGAAAATGGGTGTATACTCTGAGAAACTTCCCTCAGGGGAAGGCCCTGTCATGCTATTTAGTATGTTATAAAAATATTTAGCTTTTAGGTTAAATTTTAAAAAAAAGAAATCAGTTCCAAGTATTGAACATGGCAATTGGTCAAGCATTTGTCAAGATGTGGCCTATGTTTAGAGATGGTGGAATGTTCTATATTCATTAACATTGCCTGGGGAGAAAGAGACACACACACACACCACTGTAAATTTATCCTCACAAAATAAGTTTTAGTGGATTCCAGTCACTCACTAACCACCATGGGCTATATCTTAACAATAAATTTCATCCATCTAATGAGTGGAAAAGAAATGATGTATAAATGTTGGTGCATGTTTCAGATACTGAACACAGCACGGAAGCACTTTGGCAATGGGGGTGACCAGCGCATCAGATACACTCTGCCCCCCATCGTGTTTGCTGCCTACAGACTGGCATTCCGCTACAGTCAGCTGAAAGAGGAGGTAATTAAAAAGGCTATAAACATGGATTGGCAATATTGGTACGGATTGATTTTGCTTAACAGAAGCAGGCTGAAACTTAGTTATGCAATCAGCTGGACAAGTAAAAAATGGAAACAAAACATGGGATAAAATAAGTTCAGAAATAGCTGAACAAGATTACTGAAAATGCAGATGGCAGAAAAAGAAGAGTCAGTACTTTTTTTTTGTTGCACCAACGCAGACTTGTTATTGGCTGGGCTCTCAGCAACATGGAGGAAGGATAGATCTGCTCAAAGCTGAAAAGATTTCCTATAATGTTACTGAGACTTTGTAGACATTGATGATATGAATAATGAAATGAATCTGATGATTATTTATAACATGTACAAAACCCTCAACTCCCAAAAGCACGATCACATGCTTTTAGAGACCACTTCAATTTTTAATTTCAATTTAAACATTTTATTATTTCAAAAACAGAGAAATTCATGTGGGTTACAAGCCATACATAAAAAGTAAATAGGGAGAATGTTTATCACAGAGGAATGACACAGAACAGTATGCAACCTCTGTGATAAACTTTTTTCTTGCCAAGCTGTCAGGTAGCTCTGACAAAGTCATGTTCTTGTGTTTGTGACAGGATGAAAACTGGGAGAAGAAGTGTGGGAAGATTTTCCAGTTCTGCCACCAGACCATTGGTGCCCTGATCAAGGCAGAACAGGCTGAGATTCCGTTACGTCTCTTCCTCCAGGGGGCGCTGGCAGCTGGCAGGATTAGGTTCGAGAACTCTGAAACAGTTGCCTACGAATTCTTTTCACAGGTAAGAATTTGTTTGTATAAAAGTATGTTTTTTTTTTTTTGTTAAAAGGCAAGTTACTAGGAAGAAAAGTAACTTGCTCAGGGAAAAAAAGAAAACATGAGGAACTTTTCTTTTTTTGGAAGGGTATGTTTAAAATGAGCATTGGAATTGATGGGGTTTTTTTGTTTGTGGTGGGTTTATTGGGGGTGGGGGGTGGGTTAAAGGTGAAGAGATTTTATGGTTAGATGGAAAAAATGGAGTGGTTGTGAGGTGGGAAATATTTTTACAGAAATAGAAGGGAAATACCGTCAAAAGTTTTTTTCAAAGAATTTGTACATTAAGTAGAAACTTTAGAATGATACAAAGATATACATACAGATTTGAAATATTAGAATACAATACAGTCAACATTTTTTTTTAAATGACCATGTTTGGGATTTGTTTATTTTTTAAGCATTTTTGTGGCAAAGGTCAAAAGAGAGTTAATATAAAAAATATGTGCGTAACTGTTTACTCTCTCTCTCTCTCTATATATATATACAACATTTTTGGTTGTGGGCACACACACACACATGCACACACACACAAAAGCATATATAGGTACATGTTTACACACACACACACACACACACACACACACACACACACACACACACACACACACACACACACACACACCACACACACACACACCCCACACACACACACTCCAGGGTTCCAAAATTCCCAAACAATACCACAAACAACACCATTAAACCCATCCATTTTCTTCCACCAGGCGTTCTCACTGTACGAAGACGAAATCAGCGACAGCAAGGCCCAGCTGGCAGCCATCACCCTGATGATTGGCACCCTGGAGCAGATGTCCTGTTTCGGGGAGGAAAACCATGAGCCCCTGAAGACCCACTGCGCGCAGGCCGCCTCCAAACTGCTGAAGAAGCCTGACCAGTGCCGAGGCGTGTCGGTCTGCTCCCACCTCTTCTGGTCAGGCAAAACTGGCCCCGATGAGGCTGAGGTGAGAGGATTGGGGGGGTGTGGTGGGGGGGGGGGGGGTGTTAGAGAGGGTGAGTGAGAGAGAAAGATATCTGCCAAATATCTCAAGACTGAATGCTTCAACTATGTTTTCGTATAAGAATTACTGAAGAGCAATTATAACTTTTTCATGTCACAAAAAAGGTTTTCTAAATTTGAGCTTTTGTGGCTTTTTTTTCTGGGTCCACAGGCTCACATGCATGTGCACAATTATTCACACATACACTTACATGATGAATATCTGGAATTAGTGTGCACTGTGAACCAAAAGTTTCTTGAAAAAAACTTACATGATTCAGACTTTGTTAATAGGCCTATCTGACTACTGGTTTTTGATGTGCAGATGCGCGACGCCAAACGTACCACGGACTGTTTGAAGAAAGGAGTCAAGATTGCCAACCAGTGCATGGACAGCTCTGTACAGGTCCAGCTGTTTGTGGAGGTCCTCAACCACTACATCTACTTCTATGAGAAGAGCTGTGAACTGGTGAGTCCCTGCGCTCCTCTGGCTTGTTCTGTGTTTGACACAGTTGTTGCTTTTGTTCTTTCTGTATGGCCGCCTTTGTGCATGAACAAAGATGCAGGTTGGGGAAAGGGATTGTGTGAAATGTCCATCTTGACCAAACAAGGCGGAAGATGGTGGATCATCTGTTCCAGACTGCATTTTAAGTCATTTTTTCCCTTTGGTGAATGTAATCGCTTCGGTTTGTTTGCTTTACATGTTTTAGTGCTATATAAATACCATATATTATCATTATTATTAAACTCCACTCCCACAATGGTGTTATATGTTGTTTACTAGAGATTGCATTATAATTTATGGACAAAGTAAACATATAGCTTTGACACAGCCATGTTGGAAAAATAATGCTACATATGTAACAGATTCATTTACCAACATTATCCTCAATTTTCATACAGAGCTGTTGTGTAGCATGACAGAAATTACATTCCACACATACCTACCCATTTTAAGCTCATTTTGGCCAAAGCCTTCCATGAACACAAAGTTCTTCTTTGTTAAACGCTCAGACTGTGAACAGGAAAATGATTATGTCAGTTCTCTGTATAAGACTAAGACTTAAAATGCTGATGATTGTTTATTTTCAGGTTGCCGTTCAGGTGTTGAACCAGATCATAGCAAGAGTGCGAGAACTGCTGCCCAATCTGGAAGCCAATGAGGAGACCGAGCAGATCAACAAGCATTTCAAGAACACTTTAGAACACCTACAGCTGAAGATGGAAGCTTCTGACTCCAAAGTTTTTATGAGGGTCTCGTCTTGTAACTGCCCCTCCTGGAAAATTGTCAGACTGTGTCATAAGGAACATTGAGTCAAAAACACGTTTGATGTTTAATCCGAATGTGCAAACAAATTTTGTATTGATGTGAGTGAATGTATGATGCCTAGGCTGAATGTATTAGAATGAAGAAACATGATTATTTTACAACAGCTTCTTCTGAAGATTGTATTCTATCACAAGTTTGATTACAGATGTGTACATTTTCAGA
>CM060325.1:9001604-9012084 GCA_030674155.1 Stramonita haemastoma | reverse complement strand
AGTGCTATATAAATACCATATATTATTATTATTATTAAACTCCACTCCCACAATGGTGTTATATGTTGTTTACTAGAGATTGCATTATAATTTATGGACAAAGTAAACATATAGCTTTGACACAGCCATGTTGGAAAAATAATGCTACATATGTAACAGATTCATTTACCAACATTATCCTCAATTTTCATACAGAGCTGTTGTGTAGCATGACAGAAATTACATTCCACACATACCTACCCATTTTCAGCTCATTTTGGCCAAAGCCTTCCATGAACACAAAGTTCTTCTTTGTTAAACGCTCAGACTGTGAACAGGAAAATGATTATGTCAGTTCTCTGTATAAGACTAAGACTTAAAATGCTGATGATTGTTTATTTTCAGGTTGCTGTTCAGGTGTTGAACCAGATCATAGCAAGAGTGCGAGAACTGCTGCCCAATCTGGAAGCCAATGAGGAAACCGAGCAGATCAACAAGCATTTCAAGAACACTTTAGAACACCTACAGCTGAAGATGGAAGCTTCCGACTCCAAAGTTTCTTATGAGGGTCTCGTCTTGTAACTGCCCCTGGAAAATTGTCAGACTGTGTCATAAGGAACATTGAGTCAAAAACACGTTTGATGTTTAATCCGAATGTGCAAACAAATTTTGTATTGATGTGAGTGAATGTATGATGCCTAGGCTGAATGTATTAGAATGAAAAAACATGATTATTTTACAACAGCTTCTTCTGAAGATTGTATTCTATCACAAGTTTGATTACAGATGTGTACATTTTCAGAGTGATTAAATGTGGAGGCAGGATGTGGTATATGTCTGTGATGAAAATAAAACTGTTGTAGAATCGATACACCAGGGGAAAGGGGCCAGCCTTTTTCTGATAAGTGATGACTGCTTACAGTTATCTGGCTTTTTCCCATGGGACTGGAGTTTGGTACGAGATGCGACACTTCAGAAGAAAGCTGTGGTTATATTGTCATTTTCACACGTGTATGATTGCTGTAGTTCAGATATATACTTGCACTCCACCCCATGGGTAGACATTTTTTAACACATCATGCACGGTTAAGAAAGAAACAATTTCAAAATAGCTCATACTAATATGAAATGACTTCCTTCCCAGTTGTGAAAAATACATGTTTGCCACTATGTGACTAATGATGGGCGAAAAAGAAGTACAAATGAACAGATTGCAGATGCATTCTGCAAGGCTGACAATCTTTATAGGAGAACAGGGCGGAGAGGAGGACTCAGAGCTACATTTCTTCTTTTTTGGAGGCCTCATACATTCAAGTGTAGAAACTGAATTATCAATGAAGAAAAAGGATAGGTCAAAAATAAGGACTAGGATCTCTTTTACCCAAAACAAATGAACAAACATGAACTGCATTTTATCTCTTTGCCAGAATCATTTATTACAAATATGGAGCTTTAGCAGATGAAGAAGCAAGTGTGTCATTTTTGGATGGTGTTTAACATGTTTGTTCGTTCAGAGTGTTGGAAGACTATTCAGGCAAATTTGATCAGCAATTCCTCTTTACTGTTTGTCTCTCATTCGTTGCTAGTGATAACTAATAGCCTGTTAATGCTTTATTTTTGACCTGCAGTTTCTGTTCAGATTTTTTTTTATAAAGATAGTACAGTTATTGAGGTGTATGAAGATAAAAAGAAATATTGGATGGACATACTGTTTGAAATCCAGACAAGGTCTGTTTTTACCCACCTCTCCAGTTGCGTACTGCAAGTTGTTGTTTTTTTGCAGCTAAGCTCTTAGTTACTGTATAGTTTATGGAAGCAGTGTACTTGGGGGTTTTTTTTGTTTGTTTTACTTGTGTCCAACCACTCAGCTGATCACAGGGGGAGATAGATGGTATTTATTCTGAATGGATTGTATTCAGCACTACTGCAGATAAGACTCACTTCTGGAAGATTGCTACTTGAACACAGGTACTGAACAAGGAACAGATTCTACAACTTTTGTAGATCATTGATAAAGTTTCTCAGTGGCCCAGAATGTCTCAGGACCTATTGTACGTAAAGAAAAGTGGTTAACATTTGCATCTTTATTAAAAGGTAGTTTCTTTACATAAGAAACTGGGTTCTGTTTAGTGGTGGAAAGGCACCGAGATGCCATACTAGACCAGGTTTTGTTATTTTTCAGTCCACCAGAAATGTACTGTTGCATATACTTTTTTTTTTAAAGGACAGATCTATGTATTATTGCTTGTGAAAAGTTACTGGTGTGGTTGTTACCATGTTAGACTTACATAGTACTTCACAGTATTGATCACTAATCATTTTTTCCAGTTGTATTTTTTTCCCCCCTTTCTAGTGTCTTTTTTCCTTCCTTTTAGATATCAAATCTTTTTTATGTTGACTCTTTCACCCTTGAGTCGGAAAGTGCAATGCAGATGGATATGTTGTAATTCATTTATTCATGAGATTGTCATTACTGCATATGAAAAATTGGTCATGTAAGTAGAAAATAAACTTCAGATGAATTGTGTGTGTGTGTGTGTGTGTGTGTGTGTGTGTGTGTGTGTGTGTGTGTGTGTGTGTGTGTGTGTGTGTGTGTGTGTGTGTGTGTTTGATTTAATGTGTGTACACTTAAAGTGATATTGGACGATGTGTGTGTGTGTGTGTGTTTTGTGTGTGTGTTGTGTGTGTGTGTGTGTGTGTTAGTGTTACAATGGCTGTTGAGCTTGAAGATTCTCTCTCAGCAATATATTTGTATACAGTCATGCCACTTGCACTAAGCGTAAGATGAAATGCAATGTAACCCAGGCTCTCTATCCTTTTGCTGGGTACATAAACACTTTTGGGTTTGTTACACATTCCCCAAATCTAAGATTAATGATAAATGGGAACCATTTATTTTTAGGGTCTTAGCAAAGAAACCAAATGTAGGCCTACCAGTATATATGGTACAGAGGGAGGATGGACAAGGTCTAGTGAGAAAACCTCCAAGATTCTGCAGCTACCCATTTGGAAAATAGATGCAGAGGATGGGAGATGGAGGCCACGACAACAGAAGGGAAAAGAGCCGACAGCAAAAGAAAACCCTGAGAAAACTAGTCAGGAGAACAAGTCTCGTTATGATGCTAGTGCTGCAGAGCTGAAATAAGGAGGCAGGTGTATAGTCCACAAGATAGGACCACTAGCCATTTTTTTTTTTAACTTTTAAAATTCTTTAAAGAAAGTTTTGTCCCTTATTGGGCGCCATTTTTATGTAACCCAGGCTATCTGTTCTTTTGCATTTCATTTCATTTCTGAAAAGAGGTGTGACTTGACTTATGCCTGTGGATTCCCGTGGGAACATAGGGCCACAACAACACTCCTCCAACGGACTCGGTTCTGGGAGATCCTCTTCAGCTCGGCCCATGTCATTCCGGCTGCTTTCGTCTCTGCTTCAATGCTTCTGCGCCAGGTCTGTTTTGGTCGGCCTACTTTCCGCTTCCCTTGTGGATTCCAGTCAAGGGCCTGCCT
Source organism: Stramonita haemastoma (assembly GCA_030674155.1). Taxonomy (NCBI): domain Eukaryota; kingdom Metazoa; phylum Mollusca; class Gastropoda; order Neogastropoda; family Muricidae; genus Stramonita; species Stramonita haemastoma. Next base: position 9,008,598 of record CM060325.1, on the reverse strand, counting down.
GGTGACATCTGAAGCAGGCTTGCGGAGCGTATGGCCAATCCATCCCCATTTCCTTTTCTTGATCTCCGTGTCAATTGGAGCGTGTCTGGTCCTGTCCATAGTTCTTCGTTTGAGACTACTTCTGGCCACCTGATACCAAGGATGTTCCTAAGACATCTGTTGGTAAATGTCTGGAGTTTGTGGGTGTTGGTCTTTGTCACCCGCCAGGTTTCTGAGCCATACAGTAGGACCGACTTGACATTGGTGTTGAATATCCGGATCTTGTTGTGGAGTGAGAGGGATGTTGATCTCCAGATTGGGCGAAGGGTGTTGAAGGCATGACGTGCTTTATTTATTCGGCACTTGATGTCTTCGTCCGTTCCCCCATCTTTACTAACGACACTGCCCAGGTAGGTGAATTTGTCGACTTCTTTGATGTTTTCTTGGTGTAGTCGCACTGGGTCTTGTTTCTTGTTGTTCACCCTCATGACCTCCGTCTTCCTGATGTTGATTTGGAGGCCTATTTTATCGGCTTCCTCCGCAACATGACATAGCTTCTCTTGTGCATCTTGGTGCCTGTGTGAGAGAAGGCTGATGTCGTCTGCGAAGTCCAGGTCTTCCAGCTGCCTTGTGATGGTCCACTGTATGCCAGTTCTCCTGCCTGCTGTGGCCTGTCGCATTATCCAGTCAACCACCAACAGGAAGATGGTTGGTGACAACAGACAGCCCTGACGAACGCCGGTTTGTACGCAGAAGGGTTCCGTCAATTTACCATCATGGATGACTTGGCAAGTGGCATCTTCATAGAGCTGTTGGATGATGGTGACGAACTTTGGTGGGAAACCATAGTGGTGCATCAGTCTCCAGATGACATCTCTGTCGACGCTGTCAAATGCCTTCTGGAAGTCGACAAAGACTGAATACAAGGGGGTCTGCCACTCTAGGGACTGCTCGATGATGATGCGCATTGTGGCGATCTGATCTGTGCATGATCTGTTTTGTCGGAAGCCTGCCTGTTCATCCCTGAGTGTCTTGTCTAGTGCCGTCTTCAGTCTTTGTAAGATTATTCTTGTCAGTACTTTCCCTGGTATAGACAGCAGCATGATTCCTCTCCAGCTGTTGCAGGATGACAGGTCCCCTTTCTTTGGTAGCTTCACGAGGTAGCCTTTCTTCCAGTCTTCTGGCACACTCTCTTGCTCCCAGATCTTGTGTAGGAGTGGATACATCATGTCAGTTGAAGTCTGGATGTCTGCCTTCAGTGCTTCAGGGGGTATACCATCAGGACCTGCTGCTTTGCCTGACTTTAAAGACTTTATGGCTTTGGTGATCTCGTTTTTGGTGGGGGGGCCGGTGTTGATGCCAAGGATTTCAGTAGGTGGTGGGATATCTGGTGGGACAGATGGTGCTGGTCTGTTGAGTGTTTCTTTGAAGTGCTCTGCCCATCTTGCTCTCTGGTCTTCTTCACCTGGAATGGTATTGCCGTTCTTGTCTTTGATGGGGCAATTAGGTTTACTGTTTTTTCCTGAGAGAGTCCTCGTGATCTCATAGAGTCTCTTCATGTTTCTTTGGCCTGCTGCAGTCTCTGCTTCCTGAGTCAGCTCCTCAATGAAATTTCTCTTGTCCTTTCTTGCACTTCTTTTTACTGCACGGTTTTTGTCCCAGTATCGTGCTTGTAAGCCGCCGCTGTGGCCTAGTGGTTAGGGCGTTGTACTCGTAATCTAAAGGTTGCGGGTTCGATCCCAGCTATTCCGCAATGGCGTTGTGCCCTTGGAAAAGGCACTTTACGGCTATTTTCTCACCCCACCCAGGTGTAAAAGGGGTACCAACCTTGTGTTGGGGGTTAACCCTGCGATAGACTGGCGTCCTATCCAGGGGGGAGTCTATGACTCTCAGTCGCTTAACGCCACAGAAACCGGGATAAGCACCGGCCTGATGAGCCTTATGGCTCGGGACAGACTTTAACTTAACTATCGTGCTTGTAATGTCTGCTTCTCTTCCTGATCTTGTGTTCTGTTGATCTGGTCTTTCAGCTGTTTTCTCTCGGTGATCAGTGCCCATGTTTCTGTTGTCAGCCATTCCTTGTGTTTTCTTGTATTTTTTCCCAAGACTGCTTGGCATGTTGTCTTCCAGGTCTCATGTAGACTGTGCCACTGCTCTTCGATCGTTTCCTCTGGCATCTGGGCAAGCATGCTGAATTTGTTTCTTAGTTCCAGCTTGAATTCTTCTGTTTTCGCTTTGTCTTTAAGGCTTTGCACGTTGAATTTGTGCGATGGTCTTCCTGCCTTGTCGGTGAAGGCTTTGAGCTTTGTCTTGAGGATGGCTATTACAAGATGGTGGTCTGACGCTGCGTCTGCTCCACGCTTCACCCTGACATCGTGCAGGCTCCTTCTCCACTTTCGCCCGATGGTGATGTGGTCGATCTGGTTTTCAGTCTTGCCATCTGGGGAAGTCCATGTGGTCTTGTGGACTTTCTTGTGGGGAAAGATGGTGCCTCCAATGACCAGGTCATTGAAGGTGCAGAACTCTGCTAAGAGGTCACCATTTTCATTCTGGTCTCCCGTGCCATGTTTGCCCATGATCAGTTCTCTGTTGGTGTTATCTGACCCAACTTTTGCATTCAGGTCTCCCATTAGGATCTTCATGTCCCTCTTTGGCGTTTTGTCCATTATGGCTTGGACTTGCTCGTAGAAGTTTTCTTTTTCTTCTAAATCAGCAGCATTTGTTGGAGCATAGCACTGGAGGATGGTAACTTTCCTGCCCTTTGAGTTGAACCGGGCAGTGAGGATCCGTGGTGACACTGGTTCCCAGGGTAGTAGTGCTCGCGTTGCCTCAGGTTTCATCAGCAGCGCTACTCCATGTGTGTGGGGCTGGCCTTCCTCCTGTCCAGAGTAGATGATGGTATCTCCACTCGCTAGTCTTGACCGTCCCGTTCCATTCCATCTAGTCTCGCACAGGCCAAGGATCTTCAGGTTGTACCTATGCATTTCTCTACATACCTGTGCTGTTTTTCCAGTTTCATATAGGGTTCTGATGTTCCAGGTCCCTATCCTGGTTGTTGACTTGGTTGACAGAAGAGTTGTCGGCGCACTGGCTTCCCGAAGGCTTTCACCAGCTCGCGTCATAGACTCTGCCAGAGAGGACTCTCCCCCAACCAGGTCGCTGTTTAGAGATATTGTTGTGGTTTCTGTAACATACTGATTTTTAAGTGAATGGGTTGTTAACCCAAAGCACAACCCCCAACCTGGAGGACCAGGGTGCAAATTTAGTCTGGCTCCTACCCCACAGACCTGTTGAGCATGGTGCCATCCCACCACGTCAAGGTAACGCACCATCGGGACAGGAAAAGAGGTGTGATCAATGTAAATCACCCCCTCTTGAGCACAGACCGTGGAGAGGCTGGCGTTGGACTTCCTCACAGATCTGGTGGCATGGTTTCGGCCATTGGGAAGGAGCATTGTAGAGGCTTTTATGTTGGCAGGAGGGAAAGCCTGGCGTAGTCCCCTGATCACATGTTGCTTTGTCATGCAATCAACAGGGCCACTTTGTAAGCAGCTGATGCCATCATGGATAAATTAAATGCATGGATTTAGGCTTCATACTTGTGAGATTTTCTGAAGAGTTCATTCAACAGTATGAAGTCTGATAGAACACCATGATATTTTCTTGCCCACTAGTCATCAGCCACTTGCCTGTACACATGGCAAGAAAAAGCTTTCCTGTTGTTTCAGTACAGACACACATGTAATGTTCCCATTTTAGTCGCTTTCCTGATCATGAACACTGATCAACTAGCCATGACCATGCCACTTTATTTCAATGCCCCATTAAAAGAGCATGCATGGCTCTGCACTTTATTACATGTGATTTCAGAATAAAATACTCTTTTTAAGCAGCCTTGACATTTTCACCAGCAGCAACTCGTTTGTCTTTTTTCATCTTTTTCATGTTCCTTGGCTAGAGCTCTGAGGTTTAACTGTTTTTTGCTCACCATGAAGGTAGCAGCATTCTGACTTCGGGCGTGTATGCTGGGAATGTTTGTGTTTCCATAACCCACCAATTGCCAACATGAATAACAGGATCTTTAACATGCATATTTGATCTTCTGCATGTGTATATACACAATGGGAATTAAGGCACTGATAGATCTGCACTTTTAAATTGACCTTAGGGATTGTAAAAATCCCCACCCAGAATTCACTTGTTAAAAATGGAGCAGTGTGAATCACTAACTTGGTGGCAGGGTTCGTACAGTCCTTGAATTTTGGACCCCTTTTTTCAAGGCCTCCAGGTACTTGAAAAGTACTTGAATTTTACTTTTAGCAAAGACTAATTAGGATAAAAAGAGAGATTGGCATGGTAAGATCAGGTATGATACTCACTGCAAATTTGTGGAAATTTTGTAAAAGTAAAAATAAATAGAGAGAAGAAAAATGGGAGAAAAAAGAAACCTAAGAAAGCAGGTCAAGGGAACTAACTCTTCCACGCCGGTTAGTAATTACTTCCCTTTGCTTTATGTCACAAGGCAATCCAAGCCTAGGAAGGCCTAACAAGATAACTTTTTCTGTTGAAAGACTATGTGTACCAACAATGGGTGTCAAATTTCATGATAGGGATGGACTAGCAGCTCTAATATAAGGCAGAGAGGGAGGGGGGCTTTCACTGGCTGTTCCACTTGGGGTCAGAGAGCAATGGTTATATTAAATTAAAAACAACAGTCAGCAGGCCGCCAGCCTCCCCTTTTTCATGGAGAGTTCCGCCCCCCTCCCCCACTCACCCTCTCTGTCTGTCTCTCTCATACACACACACTCACACAACACACACACTCTCTCTCTGTCTGTCTCTCTCATACCTCTCTCTGTCTCTATTTCTACAGTGTCTGTCTGTGTCTCTGTGTCTGTCTCTTTTTCACTCATTCACACACACAGACACACACACTGCTTTTTTCTTTGTTTTTTATATATAATTATTTCATGTGCTTCCTCACAACTTCTCTGTCTGTGTCTCTGTCTGTCTTCTCTCTCTCTCTCACACACACACACACAGTTCTTTCATCTTTACACATGTATGGCATCCCACTGTTTCCATCAATGTGTTGTGATGTGAAAATCTGTCCACAGCAATACCATCAGCTATTCCCCCTTTTCAGCCCCTTCCCCCTCCTTTCCAACCTGTTATCTAAGAGGATGAATGTTTACTGTTGTAAACTATTAGTCTCCTGGTAAAGTAACTCACAGGGAGCTTTACACATATTTAGACCTTTTTTTTTTTTTAACACATATTTAGACTTTTTAAGAACCAGTATGCAGAGAAATTCTGAATAAACAGATGGGGTGATCACTTAGATTGAAATTTTTTTATGCTAAGTGCACACTTTAGGCCAACGATTGTTTTTGATTTAGCCCAGTTATCTGCAGTAGAAATATTAATTCTTGTTATGAAGAAAATTTGCTCCAAATGGCTATAGATATTTTCTTTTCAGCTGTAAAGTGTGTAGACATTGTTAAAATGCAAGCACTATTTGTCAATGGAGGTCTTTGAAAATTGAGAGTAAGGTCCTTGAAAGTCCTTGAAAAGTCCTTGAATTTTCTTCCCAAAGATCTGTATGAACCCTGGGTGGTGTCTGTCTCACAATAAACTTTTAAAACTAGTCTGAAAAATAATGTGTACACATACACATAATGGCCATATTGGATATAATGCATAGTGCCTGGGTTGGATTGGATTGGGCATGGACTTCTGGGTTTGTAACTCTTGACTGCAGGAGGTCTGCCTGTTGGCTGACACATTCCAACTTCAGGGCAGCCCATAAAGCTCATTACAATTTTTTTCCAGATTTGCTTGAAAAAAGGCAGGAAAGGGGCTGGATAGGCAGAAAGTAGTCCTTCGGGTGAGACTATAAGCCGAGGCCCTGTGACAGTGTGCGAACGCACACAGAACATCTTGAGCACACATTAAATCCTGTTCCGCTTTTCATAAGGCCATTGTGTGCCGGTGGGAACAGATGACATTTACAAAACTGCATACACATAGGGGCTGGATGTAAAAAAGCACATGAGTGCTTATTCCATTATCCTCGATATAAAAGAATAAATAAATAAATAGTAAACAAGAGAGGGGGTACAGGTCAGAGAAAAGGCAGAAACAACAGGAGTGATAGACATGGGAGAATTTCTTGCACATAATTTCTAGAAAGTGAGGATGCTGTTTATACTGAAAGAGACCCTGGCATCCCCACAGGGAAATACGCTTTAAAAAAGGTGCACCTCCCTCCCCCAGGGCATCCCCATTTCTGTCATAATCAAATTCAAACTGTTCTCATCTGGGAAAAACATCACATACTTGTGAAATTCTTCCTTGGGTAGAGTCTTGTCAGTACCTGTTCATTCCAAATCTTAATGGGTTACCCGACTGCCATTTAACTCTGTGATGGAGCTGACAGCTGATGAGAATGACCAGAATATTGCTGTAAAATACTGCCCCCTACCCAAAATATTAAAAAGTTAAAGTCTGTCCCGAGCCTAAGGATCATCAGGCCGGTGCTTATCCCGGTTTCTGTGGCGTTAAGCGACTGAGAGTCATAGACTCCCCCCTGGATAGGACGCCAGTCTATCGCAGGGTTAACCCCCAACACAAGGTTGGTACCCCTTTTACACCTGGGTGGGGTGAGAAAATAGCCGTAAAGTGCCTTTTCCAAGGGCACAAAGCCATAGCGGAAAGCTGGGATCGAACCTGCAACCTTTAGATTATGAGTCCAACGCCCTAACCACTAGACTACAGTGGCGGCTACCCAAAATATGAGAATACATAAAGTATTCATTGTTTCTAGTTCCAATCACGTACATCTGTCTTCTGCAAACTACTGCAGTTAGTGCAAAGCTGTTGCCTGTGTGGTACTCAGCATGGAATATACATATAAAGGTGGTAAAAGGTAAAGGTGTCCCATTACCTATGTGGTCATAGGGGAGCGAGGCATCAGAAACCTCAGCCATTCTAGGGGCCAGCATATTGAGGGCAG
>CM060325.1:8978462-9001504 GCA_030674155.1 Stramonita haemastoma | reverse complement strand
TGACCCTTGGACTGTACTTGTTCAAAATGGTTGACCTTGAACGCATCAATGACTTTACGCAACCAAGCAAATGGCAAATGAAAATTTTGATGATCTTGACAGTCATGAAAATGATCTTGTACACGATTCAGATCATGAAGACGAAGAAAAACAAACCCGACTGAGATTTTGCCTCAACTTATGCGTGGTGCTTTTGAGATGGGGGGTAAAAACTTCTTATGACAGTGGAAATGAAGATGGTGTATTTTGATCAATTTTAAGAGATTTTTCCATTTTATTTTTGTAGTGAAATATCATGCTGAGCTGGCCTGAAAGGAAAAGTGAAAATCCACAATATCATTGGGCAGAAAATCAGCATTATTTACATGGTAATTTCTGAGCACTAGGGATATAAACATAGCAAGTGGTACAAAAGAATTGTATACCCTGGCATATCATATGAGAGCACTTGCACTAGGCAGTTGAGACTAGTATAAGAGGTTTAAAGTTATTGGTTATTGTAACTGGAGCCTGGGAAGAGCCACAAAAATGCTGTTCATAGCAATAACTGCAACTTGCGCAATGGGATGAGATAGCAAGAAAAGATTGTCCTTTCACTAGTTTCAAAGAAGGATCCCTATACATAATAATTTGATTCAATTCTGTATCACCAGTGGGTACATTATCATTATGATTATAATTTTGGTCACTGGTGTTCTCTTCAAAGGTCAAGTTCCAGCAAGCTAGGAATGAAAAAAATCCTGACAGAAGACAGTTGAGTTAGTGGTAACCAACACACATGTACACACTGCAGAAAAAACTGCATTGTCACTGCCTGTAAATTGCATGTTTGCACTAATTGGAATAATCTTCCTGTATGTGAAACTGAAAGAGGCATTGTATAATATTATGAGATAAACACATGCACAAAAACTTGCAACGCATAGTCAAAACTGGTTATTTCCCAGAAATGGCACAAGTCGGATAATCAACTGATACGACCTAAATTACGTGGGTACGCTTGAAAATGATAGGCCTTGAAGTTCGCATAATCAATTGCCCTCTGGGCCTACTGTTGAATATAGTTATGTACTCGGAGTCTCAGGATTGGCCTTAGGTGCTAACGGTCGAGTAAATATCTATAACAAAATGAATATTTGTCCTAAGAACTACATACTAAAACTCAACCTGAAACTCAAATGAATATCAACGGCACCTCCTCTCATAAAATTCATACAGCAGTTGATGGTAAGACACTCTATTCTGCTTTACTTTTTCTTTCTGCTAATTTAATAGCAGCCGACATTGGGCGATTGACCTTGTTCGTCCGGCACCAATCATGTGCTGCGATGCTTCGAAATCATTCTTCAATTACTTTGCTCAAATCACAAATAACAAAACCGTACCTGTCTTACGTCAACTTCACACTCTGAATGGACTTACGTAAAAGTCTTTTCTTTAAAGTATCCTCTCAAGTACAAAGAAGTGCAAGGACATGCCTACCTGTCGGTGTATCAGACGAAAATGGCGAGGGTCAAAGGATGTCGCGCATGTTAACGTAACGAACCACGCTTCGCGAGATGTGTGACATGGCGACTACCATCTGACTGCTGGTGACGCATCATGAAGTCTTCGGTAGATTTTGTTTGGAGTTTGTTTGATTTTTGGTGCTCAGTCTATTGATAATTTTTGTTTCCATTCAATGATAATTGAATATGAGTAAATTCTTCCTCCTGTCGAAGTAGGTCGTCAAAGCACAAGAAAAAGAAACAAGAACTAGAAGACGACAGGAGTGCTATCTATCTGTGTGTGAACTGCAAGTTTTTGGATACTGTTTAAAGCTAGTTCTAGTAGTTGGAAAGAAATTAGTCAAAACCTTGTTTTTTAACTGTTTTCTTTATCCTTTTATATATATTGATTCTAATCTTGAGTATCATTGTGAAAGAACCATATTCCTGAGTGAGATAGATCACCAAGGGATAGCTAACTATAAGTCTTGACTAATCTGTAATCACAAACCTGTGTTGTTTTGTTTTGTTTGTTTTAAGAATCTTTATATATATATATATATATATATATATATATATATATATATATATATATAATTTTTACTATTGCTCGTTGTCTGATTCAGTGGCTGAGGGTGTTTTTTTTCCTTAACTTCCCCGTTTACCTGTAGTGTTAGTGTTAGGTTCAGTGATAGCACTTATTTTGTTATTTAGCACATTTGGAACTAGGCTATACGGAGAGGTTGTGGTTGTGGGCTCCTAGGATGAAAAAAAGTGAAAAGTAAAATAAACATTTTAAAAACCTTAAGAAAACATTGATCAGATGGCATTTTATCATTATCATTACATAATTCATTAATTGATTTGGAACATACTCATGAGGATTAATTTGGTGATTAGGAATGTACATACAGGGTATTCATATATGGAACACTTTTTGATGTATTGATCACTGTGTGTGTGTGTGTGTGTGTGTGTGTGTTTGCTGTTTTTAAATTTTTTATATTATTCTTTTATATCGAGGATAATGGAAAAAGCATTCGTATGCTTTTTTTCATCCAGTCCCCATGTGATGTGTATGCAGTTTTGTAAATCTTGTCATCTGTTCCCATCAGCACACAATGGCCTACTCTTATGAAAAGCGGAACAGGATTTAACGTTTGTGCAAGATGTCTGCGTGCGTTCGCACACGGGGCCTCGGTTTACATTCTCATCCGAAAGACTTTTGGGGAGAGTGGAGTCAGCACTGATGTTGTATACTAATACTGTGTAATAGTAGCGCTTTGTGATAGACCTAAGTTTTTTTATTTTCTGGATTACACAATACAAAAATACTTAAAAAAACTAAGTTTTCTTATTTTTCTGGAATACACAATACAAAAATTAAAAAAAGACATAAGTTTTCTTATATTTCTGGAATACAGAAACAAAAATACAAAAAGACATGTTTTCTTATTTTTCTGGAATACACAATACAAAAAGTATTAAGCATTGTAATAAAATAATGAACATGATTGAACTTAAAGCTTTGTGTTACTGTGTGGGTGTGTGTTGGTCTGTGTGTGTGTGAGTGTGTGTGTGTGTGTGGTGTGTGTGTGTGTGTGTGTGTGTGTGTGTGTGTGTGTGTGTGTGTGTGTGTGTTATATGCTTTGTAATAGACCTAAGTTTTCTTATATTTCTGGAATACACAATACAAAAAGTATCAAGCATTGTAATAAAATAATGAACATGATTAAACTTAAAGCTTTGAAAATGGGTCATCATTTTAAATGAATAATGAAAGCTGATATATTAAAAAAATTATTATATAAAAATGTTTTCTTCCTTAATGGCAACATCTAAAAAATAAAACAGTTGTAAAAAACATTTGTATGCATACAGTACAATGTTTTTCAATGCTGTGGGAACATGAAAGTCACTATGCTAGAAATAAACTGTTCTATTGCTATGGGTGAACTAGTGGTAGTAGCACCTGTAACTGTTTTCGGCACTTTGTAGAGTAAACTGTGATTAAATTCTATAAATATGTCTGTTGCAGATCTCCAGATTACTGCCTCCAATTTGAAATAGATTAGGATTGGAAACAACGTTTTTGAAATCCAGAATTGCAACCTAATCAAACCAGAGATTTATTTCTATACATGTGATTGTACAAGAACCAGAACAATCAAACATTAGACTTAATTAATTTTTAAGCATTTCAAGTGACACTGATACTGACAGTACTTTTTTTCATGTGAATCAGATTTCACGAGGACATAGTTTATGTTATCTGATTTGAACTTCTGGTATCTGCACTTAAATACCATAAATTTTTATCACTGTAAGAATATGTAGCCACAGAAATAAGGGAAAAATACAGTACATTTCTCTGATCTATGACACTTTGGCTAAAACATTGCAGAAATAAACTCAAGTGTATACAAACAAACCAACACAAGAAATGTGTAGGATCTAAAAAGTTCATCCACATGCAATAGTCCAATGCTAAAATTGTTCGGACAAGAGTGGATTCGAGGCAGAATCCGAGCAGCATCATCAACGAACATGGGAGGGCAGTTTCGCAGCAACTGTGGGACCCAGTGCTGATTGTGGCCCAAATCACAATGATGCAGGCCTCTTTCTACCTCTGTCTGGGTCTCTGGGTCTTCTTTCTTGATGTCATCGGCAAATTTGATGTCTCCTTGGACCAGATCTTCACACAAAGTGTAATCATGTTTTTTTTTTCTTTTTCATTTGTGTTGTCAAAAAAGTGTGACTGTGATATTGAAGGAAGAGTCAAGTTGAATGATTCAAAATGTTTTGATTGTGCTGGTATGGTATGAGTATTTATATTTATGTCTGTGTATGACACATACATGAGTTTTATTTATGGGTGCATGCATGCCCATTTAGGGAATTTTTCCTTGGAGTCGACATTGCTTCCAATTGCATTTCCTGTCATGTCCTTTAACTTTTAAGTAAATGAGACAGTAATTATGAAGTGAGTTCCTGTGTGCAATTTTTAATACACGTAAATCTTTGCATATATAATATGTTAAAAGAACCTATCTATCCTTTATAGAAGACAAGCCAGTTATGGCTGGTGATTTGATTTATGTTGTCATCATTCCTCGCTGAGCGCCGAGATTCACTAGTGGTGAGATTTTTGTGTAGGCGACTTTTTGCCCACCATGAAGGTAGCCACATTCTGACCTTGGGGGATGTTGTCTAAACATGACACCAGTGTGATGTGTTCTTTTTTTCTGTAATGTTTTTTAGAACTGTTTTTTGTCAGCTGTTCATACTTGTATGAATGACCTACACTTCCAAAAGGCAGATGGGCTTTTAGCATGTTTGCAAGATGTTCTCCATGTGTTTGTACATGGGATCTTGGTATGTTGTCTCATCCAAAGGACTTTAGGTGGAGTGGAGCCAGTACTGATGTTAACCTCAAGGGAAAAATCCCTTAGAATGAGCATCTTGATGGTGGTTCAAACTAGGCATGTTCCCAGGCCCTCAGGTAGCAAGCACAATGCTGTTAGTACTAATGTAACCACAAGGTTATCCTGCCCACCCCCACCCCTGCCTTGATTAAATGAAATGAGCATACTTGCATATGTACATCAATTCAATGTCATCATACAATGTTTTGTGTACTGAAATTGGATATATATTATTATTATTACACAAAGAACAGTATTTTGAGTGATTTCATATTTTTTTTTTTTTTTTCTTCTTTCAGGATCTGGGATTGTATGAAGATTCTGGAAGGACAAACCTCATTGCTTATTCTCTCAACAGTTTAACATGGTGAGTACGCAAGTTTGGTGCTTTTGGATACATGCCTGTACATACATCAATGAACACACACAAACTGCTAATTTTTTGCTGACCTATATATTATACAATTCATGTGTAAGAATGTGTGCTTGTGTATATTTTGTTTCAGAATATCGTGCTTTTAGTATAACTGACTGAACTGGCAAAATAGTTTGATAGTGTATAAATTTGCAGGGATTGTTTGTCAAAAATTGTCAATTGTTATTATTTCATATGCATGCAAAAGGTAGTTGTGCCAAAAGATATTGTTTCATCTTTTTCACTGTGTTTGTAGTGGTTGTTTTTTTTAAATTTATTTTTGATTTTCTGTCTCTGTACTTGGTAGCTTTATTGCAGGAATATTTGTGTCACTTGGATTAAATGACTCTGCATTTACTGTGAACCTAAGTATTTTTAGTCTCTTTGTTCAAATTATTTCATTTCACTGTGAAAGTGGGGAGGGTGGGGTGGGCTGTGTGTGTGGTTGTCTGTGTGTGTGTGAGTTGTGATGTGTGTTGTAGTAGAACACCCAATTTCTTGCAGATATTTCTATCTGTGCTGAAATTGCTATGCAACATGTGGCAACATGTTTTTAGCATAATTTACTAGATTAATAATGAAATCTGTTTTTTGGTTGGTTTTTTTTTTTTTTTCTCATCCTTTGTTTGTTTTCAACTTTCTCTTATGTTCTACCACTTTCTGGACAGGTTCCTTGGCCAGTGCACTTCCTTGTTTGTTTAGTTTGTTTGTTTCTCAGTGCCTTCCTTGTTTGTTTCCATCCTCCAGTGCCTTCCTTGTTTGTTTCTCAGTGCCTTCCTTGTTTGTTTCTTAGTGCCTTCCTTGTTTGTTTCTAGTGCCTTCCTCCTGTGGTACGTGGTGGGACGGACCAAACAGTGCCTGGACTTTGCCGCCACGGTCCACTTGGGCCATTTTGTGATCAGCTGGGTAGTGAACGGCCACATGCCTCAGACCTTCTGGTGGTGGATGATCAACATCATCTGTGTGGGCCCTCATGACCATCACCGGGGAGTACCTGTGCAAGAGGTCGGAGATGCAAGCCATTCCGCTGATGGGCCAGCGGTGGACTTGTAAGAGGAACGAACGCCTGAGGTGGTTAGCTTCCTCCAGGTGTTTTGTCAGTTTGTTGGACGCTGTCGTGTGCAAGTGTGGCATTTTTCTCTCTCTCTCTGCGGAGTGTGCGGTCACATCTCCCCTCTGTCACAAATAAGGATGGTGTACTTTTGGATGTGATAAGGTTTCGAGGGTAAGGAACATGAACAGAGATGCCAGTAAGCTTGCAATTTGGATGCAGTGATAATTTTGAATTCATACTATTCACAATTATCAGTATCATCAAGAGCGCCAATGTTTAACTGATGGGGGTGTTCCATACCGCTTCTTGTCAGTATGTGTGGAACTTCAAGTCAAGACTGGGGGATAACACATGAACTTGCTGTGATGCTGTATATGAAGAGATTGAATTAAAATATTGCCAAGAATATTATACAGGTGTGGATGGCGTTTGTAAATTGTCTTAATGATGCTAAATTATAGATTTATCAGATCTAAAACAGATGACAGATCCAGTAAGTGCAAGATTTTAACAGTATCAAACTGAAAACAAAACAAATAAAGAATTTTCTGACCCTGTTAAATTCAATTGGGAGGTGATTACATGACTTTTTTTACATTTTTTCTTTCTTTCCTTGGCTAGAGCTTCCAGTTTTACCAAGGGTGAGATTATGAGTATAATTTGTTTTTACCCGCTATTAAGGTAGCCATATTCCAACTTCAGGGATGGTGTCTAAAATGTCACACGTGTGCGCATGTTTTGAAAATTTTAGATCTATCCATCATGAAAAGGCCTACCTTTCAAAGGCAGAAAAGGTTTTTAATGTGTACTCAAGATGTTCTATTTCCCTTAGCACATGGCGCCTTGGTTTACAGTACTACAAGGGACTTTTGGGTTTGTAGAATTAGTACTGATGTTAACTCAGGGTAAAATGCCTAAATTGGGCACCTCTTGGTTGTTCGATTCCGAGCTGTCAGATCACGGCACAACGTTCTAACCACAAGGCTTTTCTGCCCGCTCTTTTTATTTCATTCCATTTTTTCTCATATTTTCTTTATGGGAAAAGGTTGAACAGGAGCTGAAACTGATGATTGTTCAAGCATTCTGAATTTACATCAAGAGAATTAGTTAAGCAGACCAAGTTTGCATTTTAGTTTGTTTTTGTTGCGTTGTTCTGAAAGTTTTGTTGGGAGATGACCCTTGTCATGAATCAGATAGCATTGAGATTGACCCCCTGTTTTGTGCCAGAAAAACAAAAACTGATATTGTTTTGAAATTAGATGAACAATTGCGAACTCATTAAAATGAAATCAGCTTGTGGTGAACAGGTCTGTTGGATGTCAAGGCTGTATCCTACCAGCATTGTTACGCTGTTTGTAGGCATTTAAACAAGATAGCTTGTACTTGTAATATGTTCAAAAGAGGTGTGTTGCTTATGTCATATAGTGTGTGAGAGGTATTTCTTATCATAAGTACAATCATATTGTTTTGTTTTTGTATTCTGTGCATATGGGACTTGAATATTTTTGTGTGAACCAATTTTTGTAAATTGTTTGAGAACATTTTAGTGTGGGTGTGTGTGTGTGTGTGTGTTTGCTTATTTTATTTTATTTATTTATTCTTATATATCGAGGATAATGGAATAAGCAATCATATGCTTTTTTACATCCAGTCCCCGTGTGTATGCGGTTTTGTAAATGTCATCTGTTCCCACCGGCACACGATGGCCTACTCTTATGAAAAGCGGAACAAGATTTAACGTGTGCAGAAGATGTTCTGCGTCTTGCACACACGTCTACGTCTTCTCTGTGTGTGTGTGTGTGTGTGTGTGTGTGTGTGTGTGTGTGTGTGTGTATAAAAGTGTGTGTGTGTGTGTGTGTTCTTCAGTTTAAGAACGTCCTACCACTAAATAGTGATATCAGACTCTGTGTGTGTGTGTGTGTGTGTGTGTGTGTGTGTGTGTGTGTGTGTGTGTGTGTGTGTGTGTGTGTGTGTTCTTGGGCTGCTTTGATCTCAACAAGGTTGTTTTCACTGTGGTCATCCTCTCATAATCAATCTTCATCCAATGTCTTAAGAGGACCACCAAGAAGGAAGGTGGCAGAATGGTTGAGACGTTTACCTGCCTAACAAGTAAACTGTGAGATTCTGGGTTTGATTCCCAGCCTTGCCCCTTCTTCCCAGTTTGACGGGAAAATCAAACTGAGTGTTGATTCTTTCAGAGGAGACTCTAAGCCAGTCAGGCTCGTGTGCTTATGCATGTCAAAAAACCTCACCACAGTTGAAAATCAGAAAGAGCAGGGAGGTACCTCCCGACTGTCCTGGCAAAGTGGGAAGGTTTTTATTCCCGTCGTTAACTCTGAAGTTAGAATGCGGCTACCTTGACGATGAGAAAATTAGTCGTATATATGCAAAAATCTATCCATTAGTAAACCTCAGAGCTCTAGCAGAGGAACAACAACAAAAAAAGAGATAATAAAAAAAAAAAACGACTATTTTGAAAATTGCTGTCCGGCAAATGTGTCAAAGACAGATTTCTTTGCCAGTATGATATTTAACACTTGCATTTTACAACTATATATACAAGTAGTCCTTTAGATGTACAATTTTGTAGTTGGTCATTTTAATCCATTCAAAACAAAACAAAACAAAAAACAACAACAACCCCTCCCCCCCTCCCCACAGCTGCAAAAAAGCCTCCCAATAAGACAACAAAAACCAAACAACAACAAAAAAAAACAAGATGAAAACAAAAAACAAACAACCAGCCAAAGAAAGAACCCCCCTTCCCCCCCAAATTTACAAGTTGTATGGGAACTAGTCAGTAGTGAAGGTTAGCCTAGCTCACCTGTCTTGTCTATGGTACAAATTTAGAGATAGAAACACTGTTGATTGTTGGGATAGAAACACTGTTGATAGTTGGGTTTTTTTTTGGTTTTGTTTTGAGGACAAGTAGAATCACTCCATCTGACTGCAATGCCTTTATAGTAGTATTTGGGGACATTTTGGGGAGTAGAAATGGTAATTTGCTTTGTGAATATGATTGGTGATATCAAACCTGTAGTTCACATCTATAGAGGACTTTTATGGAAGTGTGAATCTTAAAATTTCAGTAAATTTGACCTAGCAGTCAGTGTGCTTGTACTACCAATCAAAGTATTTATATGTCTTTGACTCCAGTATTCACACAACATTGAACTACTAAATCTGATAATGAATTATTATTGGTGTATATATACATGAACACAGTAAGATGGTATTGTATATTGTTCACGGTTTTTGCGAATTGCTGTTCATTTCAGTCTCTTTGTATGCATGCTTGAAACTTCTTCAAGCACTCCCAATCTGAGCTACCATCAAGATTGAATATATATATATGCATATGTATAATATGAAGTAAAAAGGATATTTCTGGATTTCAGGAAAAGAGAAGCTGATCTCGAGGTTTAGATAAAATCCCTATTGACAAGGAAGAAGTTGAAGACCAGACTTTTTCATTGCTTTTTTTTCTCAGTGCTATTGTGGTCTCCACTCATGCCATAACATGAGTGAATGGTTTGCTTTGTGGCGGTTGTCTGTGGGAAGGAAATGCATGTGGGTTGCCAAATTTGGAATAAAAAAAATTGAAAATGAAAATATTTGCTAGGATTTTGTAGATGACTCTGTTTGTGAATATCAGTGGTGACAATTTTTTGGGATGCGTTATGTGTTTGATGTACATTTAATGATAAAATTTTAGGATGCATAATGTATGTGTGCATATAAGTATGAGTGTGCATACATGCGAACCTCTTTGCACCCTTTTCATCATCAAAATGTTTTCAGAAAAGAAACTTCACATATCTGATAATTTTACATTAAAGTGACTATTTTGTACATCTATAGATACACACACATGTCTCTGTGCAAAGAAATAGAAATAGGGAGAACAAGAGAAGGGCATATATATGTCCTTGTTTGCATGGGTTTATAATTGCTTTTTTTAGTGTGTTTTATTTATTTATTTATTTATTTTATTTATTTATTCTTTTATATCGAGGATAACAGAATAAGCAATCATGTGCTTTTTTTCATCTGGTCCCCGTGTGTATGCAGTTTTGTAAATATTGTCATCTGTTCCCACCGGCACACGATGGCCTACTCTTACGAAAAGCGGAACAGGATTTAACGTGTGCACAAGATGTTCTGCGTGCGTTCGCACACGGGGCCTCGGTTTAAAGTCTCATCCGAAGGACTTTTGGGGAGAGTGGAGTCAGCACTGATGTTAACTCCAGGAAGAAAATTTCCTCGACCGGACTCGAACCCGGGTCTTCAAATTGCCAGCGCAATGTTCTGACCACTAGGCTATCCGCCCCCTTGTGTGTGTGTGTGTGTGTGTGAGATTCCCAATGTGTATAAATGAATGATAAATGGAAAAGTTACATGGTTAAATGTGCATTTTATGAGAAATGTTTCAGTTACATATTTTCATTTCAGTGAGGGAAAGATTCATTTTTTGTGTGTTGTGTTTTGAATTGATTTCAGGCAATTCTGTTTTCGTGTCATCTTATTTTAATTTTAAAAAAAAAAAGAGGAATGTAATGCTACGGAAAACCAATAAGATGTTAAAACTTAAACCATGTTCATCACTCATTTCAAGAAGAAGAATTTATTTAAACATTTCTCTTTTTGTCAGCTTTTACTTCCAAGATTCTCGAACATGTCACTTCACTGTTGGTTGATTTTGATGTTGCCTGTTGATGTTCAATTTTGTGGGTTTGTTGTTGATTAGGAAAAAGTGGGTTATGAAAAATACTATGTAAAATTGCAGTTGAGTGAATTTGTGAATGGTAATCTTTGGAAAATGTGGGATATGAAAAAGATTAAAATCTATGTAAAAATTGCATTTGGGTGACTTTGTGAATGCTAGTTTATCTCTATCATAAAAAACAAAAGTAAATGTGATGTCAAACAAATCTACATATCTTTATAAGTGTATCTGTCAGGTAATGTATACAATAAATATGTGCACATGTTATGTATACATTTATTATTTGTGATAGATTTTCATACGCATACAAATTATTCCCATTCAAACACTGACCAGGACACAAACAAACATGGGGGACAGGATAGCCTAGTGGTCAGAACATTGCGCTCGCAATTTGATGACTCGGGTTCGATTCCCGTTTGAGGGGAATTTTCTCCTGGTGTTAACATCAGTGCCGACTCCACTCCCCAAAAGTCCCTCAGATGAGACTATAAACCGAGGCCCTGTGCATGAACGCACGCAGAACATCTAACACACACGTTAAATCCTGTTCCGCTTTTCATAAGAGTAGGCCATTGTGTGCCGGTGGGAACAGATGACAAGATTTACTAACTGCATACACACCAGGACTGGATGTAAAAAAGCATATGAGTGCTTATTCCATTATCCTCAATATAAAAGAAAATAAATAAATAAAAATAAAATAAACACAAGCACACACACATACACACAAAATCTCACACACACACACACACACAACACACACACACACACACACACACACCGTCTTTATCACTCTCTGTACACCCGTCTGACTGTATCACTCTCTGTATATTTCATAGTCTCTCTCCATGCATATAATCCTTTCCAAACTTTCAAACTTGAAACTCAACAGCATTCCTTTCAGCAACAAGCCCAATGTTGATACCTTAAAGAAACGTTTGAAGGGCATTGTTGAAAGCAGGTAGTGAAGAAAATGCACACAGCAGAGTTTCTTTTGAATCAGCCAGCCGTTGAAAAGCTCTGTATTCAATGGTCACAAAAGAGGCATTGAATTCTGAATGACAGCCAGTAGTGAGTGATTCAGTGCTAATGTTTGTGCCTTGCTTTGATATGTAACATCAACCGCATATTGTATAAATGTGTCGTTTTGTGATGCATGTGTCTGTGTGCGATTGAATTGGTGTTCTAAACTGTTTGTTGGAAGGTTTGGTGTTGTTTTTTTTTAGCACAAAACTGCTATAAAGTTGGCGTGCTATAATTACAGCAGGAAGCTCGGGGCATATTGTGCTTTTTGAATTTCAGAAATGTGTAGTAAATGATTGAATGAATGTGAGAATGTGTTGACATTAGAGAAAAGTGTGTGTGTTTTGTGTGTGTGTGTGTGTGTGTGTGTGTGTGTGTCCTGTCATGTGCATGTACATGCAAGTGTGCACATGGAAAAAGGTCCATTATTTTGGTATAGACATACATTCTTGCATAATATACACATATCCTGCACAAAATGAATGCATGTGTCAGTTTGTATGTAAGAAAACTTAATCACTTGGATGTGAACACAACATTCCCCCCCCCCCCCCTCCACCTCTCAAATCTTCTAGCCATACTGCTCTGTACATGAATCTGGCCTGACTTCCATTAGTCTGGTTTTGTGGCTAAGAAGATGAATTAATTTTGACCAACATGACAGAGAAGCATGTCTGCGGCAAGAAGATGAATTAACTTTTGAACAACTTTCCACAGAATCATTTATGTTGCAAAAAGCTTAAGACATTTTCTCTGTGGCTGGCAATGTCTTTTTTTTTTTTTTTTTTTTTTTTTAAAGGTCTCAGTGAGCTTGGACTAGCTAGAGATATATCATACATCTGTGAAGAAATTGAAAAAAAAAGAACTGAAACAATCCATTTTGTGACAGCAAAATCTGAACAAATTGACATCTTTTTGGCCAGCTAATCTGGAACATACAGAACAAATATAACAAATCAGAGATAAGACAATATAATTCTTCAAAATACAAAACAAACACAAATCTCTAAGGATAGAAAGCTGCTAAAGAAAAAAAAATAAAATGGAATGTTTTAAAAAATTTACCACATTTCATAGATGAAGTAAAATATCAAGGCAGCAAGAAAATTCAGCAAGTAAATAGAAATAAAAAGTTAAGGCAAGAAAGAAATCCAAAATTTGTCCAAGATTTTATTTAAAAATATGCAAAAGAATTCCACATTCAGCAGTATAATTAAGCAAAAGAAATTACATTATTCAGCAGTATTCTCCAGATGTATGGTAAGAAAAAAGATATTGCTTTGCACACTGTAACAATGGATTTGGCAGTATTTTCTCACTCAGTAGTGGTGGTAAAAAGTTAAGAAAAATCATTAAAAAATTCCAGATTTTTTTCTTATACAAAGCATGTAGCAGCAATTTTTGGGTAAGGTGCAAACAATTAATGCTGGAAATAGTAAGCGGTATATAAACAGACAGATGTAATGCTTAATCCCAAAGAATAATTTTTGTTGATGGACCATAATGATGATGATAATACTGATGAGAAAGGAAATGATGATGATGATAGCAACAATGGTGGCGGTGATAGTAGTGAAGAAGATGGGTGATGATGGATGATGATGATTATGATGACAGATGAGATTGACAAGTGCAATATGGTGATGTAGGAACTGAAGAGAAGAGAATAATGCTGATATTAAACACAACAAACACAGACTAAGCATAAAACAAAAACAACAAAAAACATGTTAATGAAAAAAATCTTACTTCTTTCCATAGAAAAGAATAAATCAGTCACATAAATCGACCATACCAACCGTAATATATATAAATGCAATAAATCTCTTAGAATCAAAAAATGTTCATCAATCACAGCTGGTGCTCTGCTCGAATAATTGTCATCAATTATATATAAATATATACCACACCATGGGGGCGGGATAGCCTAGAGGTAGAATGATACTCTTATGATCTGACAGCCCAGCATCAAATCACCATGAGGTGCCTGTCCAAGGAATTTATGTTATATTAGTACTGACTCCACTCCCCCCAAAAGTTCTTCAAGTGAGACTATAAACCAAGTACCCTGTGCAATGCATCAGAATATCTTGCACTCACATTAAAAACCTGTTCTGCCTTTCAGAAGAGTAGGCCATTTCATGCTGGTTGGAAAGAATGACAAAAGGAATGCATGCACTCAGGTGTCATGTTTAGGCGCCATCCCAGCAATCAGATTGTGGCTACCCTAATACTAATAGTGGGTAAAATGGCTGCAAAGAAAAAAACAGAAAGGTTGCAATCACAAAATTTCACTCTGGTGAACCTTGGAGTTCTAGCCAAGGGACACACAAAATATCCACACAACATTTTAACAACTCGGGGACAGGATAGCTCAGTGGTCTGAGCACTTACTCTCCTCAAACTAAGGTTGAGCAGTGTTGAGTGTGGTTGCCTCATGGATGGGTGATTGCTCACCTTGACTTCAGTACAATCCAACTGTAAATGGGTAGCCTACCTGCCCTCTTTAGGGACAGGGAAGGTAAAGCAGTGAGGGAGAGGAGATGGGTGCCACACTGCAGATACTGACCCTTGGAGAAGCTGAGGTGTGTGACACCTCATTCCCCAATGACTGCATAGGTTATGGGATACTTTTACATGACTAATCTGAAGGTGGTACACGGTCACAGTTGCTCAGATATACCAGAACATGCTAATAATGTCATAAGCAGTTTAATAATGCTTGTCATGTGGAAGAAAACAATATTTATACACAAAAGAGACAGACATCCTTTTCATGAAAACAATTTCAGATTTACATCCTGAGGAAAAACTGATAGCAAGACAATTGGTCGACTGATATGTGAAAAAAAATCCCTAGTTGAAATAAACCCATGGCAATTACAAGTAAAAATAGCCTACTTAACGATGAAGAGAACAAGTCTTCACATGAAGAAAGAACATATAATTCAAGCAAGCACAGAATAAAACTTCTTGGATTAAAAAAAAATGGACCCCCCTTCCATAAAAAGCCACCCCCAAACCAGAGATAAAGACAAGAGACAGTTGACATAAGGTAACCCACATACACAGATCACATGACCAACATGGAAGTCAAAACCAGAATTTATAACACCACAAGCTGTATGAAGAGCTCCCTTCAATGAAAAGATGCACACTGAAGTAGTACTGCATCAAGTCCCTGTGTAAGTAGTCTATGTAAATTTTGTCATCTGTTCCCACTGGCACACAATAACCTACTCTTCTGAAAAGTGTAACAAGTTTCAATATGTGTGCAAGATGTTATGCATGCGTTTGCACACGGGACCTTGGTTTATAGTCTCATGCGAAGGACTTCAGGGGGAGAGTGGAGTCACCACTGATGTTAACTCCAATATATGCATTGACTACATTAACAGAGAAACATTTATGAGCATGTAAAGACACAATTTTTTTCTTCTTTCGATAACTATTTACACAACTGAAGAATTGTCCATGCAAATGAGCCTCTCTTAACTCATTTAAAAGTCTGCACACATTCATCTGTCCAGCGTCAAAATCACAACAGCACTGTGAAGTGGGGTGTATGTCTTATATAGGCAACCACTGCTGGGTTGGGATGTCCAGAACAACATCCATATCTGGCGTACATCTGAAACATACACAAGACATGGTTGTCTAGCTAGCAGACAAGAAGCAAGACTGTTTCACTAGCAATCTGTTGGTGTTTTCTATTGTATTGTATTTCTATTGTTTTCTATTGTAAACATTGCTGTGAGTGGTTGTACTGGCTTTCACTTTTTAAGTTTTTCATTATTAATTGTTTTGTATGAGTGTTTGTGAAGTTTTTCAATGATTTATCAACAAATGTTGAACATTGTACACTGGCTTTTCATTCTGTTTCATTTTTATTGTCTTTCCCCTCTCTCCTTTTTCCCACAGAGACATGTGTGCATGCAGACATACATGCATGAATATACATAAACACGTGTACTTATGCACACACACACACACACACACACACACACACACACACACACACACACACATAACACACACACACACACACACACACACATACACACACACACACACACACACACACACACACACACACACACACACACACACACACACGCACACACACACACACACCACACACACACACACACACACCACACACACACACACACACACACACACAACTATTTAAAAGAAAGTTAAACAAAAAAGCGCTAGACAGACACAGACACCCAAAGAAACAGAACACCACTCACTTCGTCCTTGTTGGGAAAAACTCTGGGAACATCTGTAAGCGGATATTGGTCTTGGGATCTCGCAGCAACTTGTCCACCTCTTTCTCCAAGGCACCGTTGCTTTCCCTCAGTGCAGCCTGCTCCTTGGTGTGGAACTCTATCTCCTGTTGGTGGCACAAAGAAGCAACATCAAGGTGGGCACAGCTCTCAGTCTCCCCCACTTTCAGCTCCTCTCAGCTGCTAATTAATCCCTCCCATCCCAGCCCAGATGGGGCCAGCTGATGCTGATTATAGCAGGAACTGACTTCACTTGGACTAGGTAAAAGGAAAAGACGAGTTAAGTACAGCACCCTTGACGGAATGATGTTGGATTTGTGCACTGTGTAGGATGTCAGGGTTATGATGTTGGGTGTTCCCCAGGTTAATATCCTGAGGGTCACCCACAATAAGCACTCTGTCTTGCTCATTCCACCTGAGAATGACTGCGAGACAGAGTGTACATACTGGATGACAAATTTGTATGTATTCAGGATTGTTTTCAAGTACTTATTTATTTATTTTATTTATTTATTTATTTATTTATACCACTTTATGTCACAGCAGTTTTCTCTGCATTATTACATAGGCTGCCTTACTCTGACTCCAGAGGATTTTTTTTTCTTCTTTAAAACAATGAATAGGGGATGGGATTGCTCAGTGGTCACAGAACTCGCTTTCCCCCCAGCCAATGTTAAGCAGCGTTGAGCGTGGCTACCAAGTGGATGGGTGACTGTTTGCACGCCTGGCTTCAGTACAGTCCCCCAGTTCACCCAGCTGTAAATGGGTACCTGCCCTCTTTAGGGTCAGGGAAGGTAAAGCAGCAAGGGAGAGGAGATGGGCGCCACCCTCAACATGCTGGCCCCAAAGAAGCTGAGGTCTCTGACACTTCGCTCCTCTATGACCACAAAGGTTATGGGATACCTTTACCTTTACTTTTAACTTTAAAAGGAGAATGCAGGTGTTATGCCAAGAGCTTGTTGTAAATAAAGACTGTATCAACATAACATATTAAAACACAACAAGATTTCAATGTCAGATTTGGCACTTAGCTTTCTTCAATAACTGACAAAGCTTTTGGTTTAAGTCAACATGAGAGCTGTGATTCATAGCATTTTTTCCAGTTGTATTGATAGTTATACAACAAATTTCACCAAGTCAGAATGTGGACACACACACACACACACACACACACACACACACCACACCACACACACACACACACACACACACACACACACAACAACTGGTGTCATCAGTACATACCTTCTTCATAACCATATTCTGTAGCGCCATATCCTTTAGACTGGGATGCATCATCATCACTGCTTTCTGGAGGAAAAAAACAACAACAAAACCTACCATGAAAATCAACAGTCTACAATGCAAAACAATACAAACATTTGTAGTGATTTCTCTCTCTCTATCTGTGTGTGTGTGTGTGTGTGTGTTTGTGTGTGTGTGTGTGTGTTGTGTTGTGTGTGTGTGTGTGTGTGTGTGTGTGTGTGTGTGTGTGTGTGTGTGAGAGTATGAGTGTGTGTGTATGTGAGGGATTGTGAGTGAGTGAGTGAGTGAGTGAGTGAGTGAGTGGTGTGTGTGTGTGGTGTGTGCGTGCTGTGTGTGTGTGTGTGTTTGTGTGTGTGTGTGTATGTGTGCATGTGTGCGTGCATGCCTGCACGTGCATGCATGTGTGCATGCCTGCGTGTGTGTGTGTGTGTGCATGTAAATATTTGTATCTATATATGTGAGGTCAAAAAACAATATTCAAGACCAAAAAAAAAAAAGTTGCCTGGGGAACATATTTCATGAAAGATGAAGAGGGGAGATGACAACAAACCAACTGACCTCAGTGACGTCCCTTGTCATGTCGTTGGTGATGCGGACTCTCTCCTTGTCGTATTTCCCCAGCTCTGTGTTGATGATGTGTTCCAGTTCCTCTGTGTCCTCCTGCAGTGACAGCATCATGTGTGGTATTTATTTATTTATTTAATCATTCTTTTATATTTAAGGATATTGAGGATAATGGAGTAAGCACTCATGTGCTTTTTTTCATCCAGTCCCCGTGTGTATGCAATTTTGTAAATATTGTCATCTGTTCCCACCTGCACACAATGGCCTACTCTTAAGAAAAGCGGAACAGGATTTAACGTGTGCGCAAGATGTTCTGCGTGTGTTTGCACATGGGGCCTCAGTTTACAGTCTCATCCGAAAGACTTTTGGGGAGAGTGGAGTCAGCACTGATGTGAACTCCAGGGGAAAAATCCCCTCGAACGGGAGTCAAACTCGGGTCGTCAAATTGCGAGTGCAATGTTCTGACGATTATGCTATCCCCTCCCCCCTCATGGTAAAGACGACAACAATGGTGTAAAGATTTCCCCCTCCTGTTTCATCTCGTATCTGTCCCCCTGCTTTCAACAGCCAAAATCCCCATCACCCAGCCAAAGTGTATAACCTTTGTGCATGCGAGTGTTTCGCACTTTCTGTGTGTGTGTGTGTGTGTGTGTGTGTGTGTGTGTGTGTGTGTGTGTGTGTGTGTGTGTGTGTGTCTGTGTCTGTGTCTGTGTGTCTGTGTGTGTGTGTGTGTCTGTGTGTGTCTGTGTGTCTGTGTTTGTATGTGAGTGAGTGTGCGTGTATGTACTTTGAATTTGTTAATACTGTTCATTGTTATTGGTTGTATGTGTAAGAGAAGGCTGAATGCAAGCGCTTTGATTTGTTTTTACAAGATATAGCACTTTATAAATTCTAGCACTTTATAAATTCCATCTATTACTGTTATCATTATTATTATTATTATTATTAAAGAAGGGAAATCATGTATACATCTAATATCTGTTGCTCAAACTCTGTGTACACTTTCCAGCCTAAGCCACCTGTCTTTGGATGTTGGAAATACATTGTGATAGACATTGCCTACATTTTGGGTGTTTTTGTAAAAAGGCAAGCATATTCACACATAATTATACACACAATCACGCACACACGCATGCATGCACGCACGCACACACGCACGCACATACACACACACATAGAGTCATGTCTGCACATGCACACACATCCCCCCTCACACTTTTTTAAGAGAGCTGTGTATGCATGCATGCATGTGCATGTGTGTGTGTGCACGTGCATGCACACACACACACACACACACACATACACACAACACAACACAACACATGTATGCGCACGTGCACACACACACACACACACACACACACACACACACACACACACACACACACACACACACACACACACACACACACACACACTAATGATAAAAATAATGATAAAATATTCATTCTGGCTCGAAGATTAGAAGAAAAAAAAGTAAACAGAAAGTAAACACACTATGAGACACTTCTTAGAATTTTGAAGTGCCAATCGCAATCATAGCTGCCGCTGTAGTCTAGTGGTTAGGGCATTGGACTTGTAATCTAAATGTTGCGGGTTCGATCCCAGCTTTCGGCTATGGCGTTGTGCCCTTGGAAAAGGAACTTCATGGCTATTTTCTCACCCTACCCAGGTGTAAAAGGGGTACCAACCTTGTGTTGGGGGTTAACCCTGCAATAGACTGGCGTCCTATCCAGGGGGGAGTCTATGACTCTCAGTCGCTTAACGCCACAGAAACCAGGATAAGCACCGGCCTGATGAGCCTTAGGCTCGGGACAGACTTTAACTTTAACTTATTCGCAATCACAAGAATATTTAATATTTCTGTGGCCTTTTTAAGCTGCCATCAAAAGGTGATGATAAAAAGAGAAAGAAAATATTCTTAAAATATATGTTGCACAATAAAAACATAAATAGGAGAAATCAGAAAGTCAGATATAAAGTTGATCCCATGTTTTGTTATGAAGTTTGGCCAATTTGCCTATATATTCTTATTCAGTGAAGACCAACAGAAAAAGGGAGAGGGGTGGAGGGGAAATGGGTTCAGATCTTACTGGTAACTAGAATAAAACCTATAAGAAGACTAGAGAGGTCACAATCGTGTTAATCAATGTGTGTCATACCTGGTTGGAGTTTTTGACATTATCAATCTCCTTCATCAGATTGGTGATCATCATGGCTTTCACTGGGTACTCTTTGTCCTGAAAATCACACAACAGATGGGAATGAAATCAGAAGAATTTATACACATATGCTTACACAAACACACACGCATGTAGTCTCACATGCGCATGCATGTACAGGTATGTAAGCAAGCTCACACAGACACAGACACAGACACACACACATACACTACACACTACACACACACACACACACACACACACACCACACACACACACACACACACACACACACACTACACACACACACACACACTACACACACACACACACACACACACACACACACACACACACACACACACACACACACACATACATACACACACACACACACACACACACACACACACACACACACACACACACTGGAGATGCCAGTGTATACTGACCTTGTAACTGTTGAGGACTTGCAGTTCCTCCTGTTTGGCCTTCAGCTGGGCCTCCACCTCCAACACTTGTTGCTCCAGAACTGCTCAGATTAGATAAACAATCACTACAGTCACAGCATTGACCATGTTCAACAATCACTCCAGTCATGGGATTAATCGCATTGGACAATCATTACATTATAGGGAATTATCACTTTAAGCAATCATCACATTATTGGGAATTATCACTTTCAGCAATCATCACACTATTGGGAATTATTACATTCAGCAATCATCACATTATGGGGAATTATCACATTCAGCAATCATCACACTATGGGGAATTATCACATTCAGCAATCATCACACTATGGGGAATTATCACATTCAGCAATCATCACACTATGGGGAATTATCACATTCAGCAATCATCACACTATGGGGAATTATCACATTCAGCAATCATCACACTATTGGGAATTATCACATTCAACAGTCACATTCAGCAATCATCACACAATGGGAATTTTCACATTCAACAATCATCACACTATGGGGAATTATCACATTCAACAATCATCACATTATGGGGAATTATCACTTTCAACAGTCACATTCAGCAATCATCACACTATGGGGAATTATCACTTTCAGCAATCATCATACAAAGGGGAATTATTACATTCAACAATCATCACATTATGGGGAATTATCACATTCAGCAATCATCATACAAAGGGGAATTATCACATTCAACAATCATCACATTATGGGGAATTATTACATTCAACAATCATCACACTATGGGGAATTATCACAATCAACAATCATCACACTATGGGGGAATTATCACATTCAACAATCATCACACTATGGGGGAATTATCACTTTCAACAATCATCACATTATGGGGAATTATGATTTTTTTTTTCCACTTAACTTCTTTTATCTATAAAGATCCCTTTGCTAAATGAAAAATGATTGTTGCCCGACATGGTCATTAAAAAACAAAAACAAAGACAGAATATTATTCGTAGCTCTCAATATTCTGCTATCCCCAGGAGGTTTTCAGTCTTTTCAGCAGTTCTTTGTGAAGTGGTGTGATGAAGGGGACTTGTAGCTCATAATAAGTCTGAACATTCCACACAAAAAACGTTTGAACGTTCACTAAGGCCAGATGGCCATGGCCACAAACAAGCTTTGTCAGTGATTGACATAAATGAAGGGCCAAGTCCCACATTGAAATGTTGTTATGCTATGAAATGTTATGTTGAGACTGTCTTCATCCAAGTCACGTTCTTAGCAGAAAAAAAACACATCAGTACGGCTGCCCATGAGGCAAGGTACTTGAAAACAGCCATACATGCAAAACTTCTCATTCAGCATTTACTTACAATCTAACAATGATTTCTAGGAGTGATGAGTGAGACAGTGTGCATATGCTGTGTGCTTCCCAGGGTTAAAAGCAGGGGCAAGCCCTACAACAACAACAACTAAGGGTAACAACAAACTGAAAACAGCAGAACTGATTCTTCACATCGGTTGATGTTGCTTATGCGCGATGTGGACGAAGGATATGTTTCATTACACAGTCCAACTAGCTGTTTCTGACCTTGTAACTCAGTGTCCACCTTTCGCCGCGTGATGTCCAGTTCTGTCTGCACCTCTGCCATGTCTTTGGTGAAGTTGGTGTTCAGCTGCACGATTCCTCCCTGAAAGCCAGAGAGTGGATGAAAGAATGAAGGAATGAAGACATGGGAAATTTTATGGAGCAAGTAGATGTTTCAATGTGTGCTGGTGGGAACAGATGACAAGACTTACAAAACTGCATACACACAGGGACTGGATGTAAAAAAGCACATGAGTGCTTATTCCATTATCCTTGATGTAAAAGAATAAAATAAAATAAAATAAAATAAAATAAAATAAAATGTAAATGCTTGGAGGTGTGACTGCTGTGGTTGGGGAAAAGACTTATGGGTGGGAAAAAGTAAAGGGTATGGAGAGGGGGGTGTACGGGAGTGTGGCTTACATAGCTAACAGATACATGCATCGAGGCCCCGTGTGCGAACGCATGCAGAACATCTTGCGCACACGTTAAATCCTATTCCGCTTTTCGTAAGAGTAGGCCATCGTGTGCCGGTGGGAACAGATGACAATATTTACAAAACTGCATACACACGGGGACCAGATA
>CM060325.1:8970962-8975962 GCA_030674155.1 Stramonita haemastoma | reverse complement strand
AAAGCTTGCCAATAGCAAAGTTTGACAACATTCTCTTATAGTTGACTGTTATCGATGTGAAAAAAAATCTATGTTTTAAAAAATGTTACGAAATAGGGGTATGATACTCTCATATAATAGAAAATTCATAATTCTTAGTTCATATGCATGACAGTTCTTTATTGTAGAAATGGAATGGAAAGATGGGTCACTAGGATCAGTACAATGTCAATAGGTAAAAAAATATTAACTGACACATGGCCACAGCAGATGCCAGCTTGCTGAGAGAGCAAGCAAAGAGGCAAACCCAGTCCTATTCATTCTCTATACATAGTACAAAAACAAAGGCTTTCCCGTCAATCTAAAGGCACATTTTAACTTTTAGGTGACTGGAAATACAACTGTGCCCTTTAGTACTGTACTTTCCCTTTAACTTATGTACTGTGAATGTTTAAAGTTGAAGTAGGTGATTACACATCTTGATAACCAACAGAGGTAAGCATCAGGTAAACAAAAGCATTTCAAATATAAAAAGAGTTGGTAAAATTTTGTACATTTAGCCACATGATAAATGCTAGCAAAGAACAAATGCTCACTTTTGTATGTGCATGGATGCACATCTTCACATGAGCACGTGCACAAGAATGCATCTCTCTCTCTCTCATCTCTCTCTCTCTCTCTCTCTCTCTCTCTCTCTCTCTCTCTCTCTCTCTCTCTCTCTCTCGATAGAGATAGGCGGATAGCTAGTGTCAGAACATTGCGCTCGCAATTTGAAGACCCAAGTTCGAGTCGGTCGAGGAGATTTTTCTCTGGAGTTACATCATGCCGACTCATCTCCCCAAAATCTTCGGATGAGACTTTAAACCGAGGTCCGGTGCAAACGCACGCAGAAGATCTTGTCACACTTAAATCCTGTCTGTTCGTAAGAGTAGCATCGTGTGCCGGTGGAAAAGATGACATTACAAAACTGCATACACACGGATGGATGTAAAAAAGTACAAGAGTGCTTATCCCATTATCCTCGATATAAAAGAAAATCAAATCAAATCAATCAAATCTCTTCTCTTCTCTCTCTCTCTCTCCACACACACACACACACACACACCACACCACACACACACACACACACACACACACACACACACACACACACACACACACACCACAAATGAGTTCGCACACGCACGCTCACACCTACTTGCTCATATCCACATGTAGGCACGTACTCTGACATACATACCCACACACTCGCACATACACACTCACCACACAAGTGACACAATTTATTTTACTTTTGTTTCTCGTCTAATATCACTCTGAGTGAAGAGACGTTAAATTGAAGAAAGCTACACACACACACACACCCTTTACCTTTTTGCTTAGGTGGTGGTGGGGGCCGAGAAGGCTTTTTGCGTTCCCACTGGTCATAGTTGGCAAAATCAAGGTTGAACTGCTGGCCCAGGGACTTCAGAAGCTCATCATTGCCAAACTGGGATCTGTCGATCCGAGTGGTTGCTCTTTTGCCCCAGCCTTCACTCGTCATCTTCAACTAATTTGTGTATTCCCTGAAAGTATAGACACCTTCTTTTTAACTCATTCAGCCTGGTAAGTTTCTTTACTTTCAAATGCCTTTTGCCAAAGGCTAAAGGCATTTTGTGTGTGTGTAATGACCCATGTATTTTTGTGTGTGTTCTTGTGTGTGTGTGTGTGTGTGTGTGTGTGTGTGTGTGTGTGTGTGTGTGTGTGTGTGTGTGTGTGTGTCTGTGTCTGTGTGTGTGTGTGTGTGTGTGTGTGTGTGCAAGTGTTGTGTGTGTGTGTGTGTGTGTGTGTGTGTGTGTGTGTGTGTGTGTGTGTGTGTAATGACCCATATGTAGGAGTCAGTTTAATTTTTTTAATCACAAAAATAGATAAATAGTGTTCTGCAAGTAAGCTTTCCCCCCAAAAAAAAGAAACTTCAATGACAATTGACAGGTTTGTTACAACATTGAATTAGGTAAGTACTGTAAAAATATAGTTTCCTTCTTTCCTGTTTTAGCCTGAAAAGACAGAGAGTACATGTATATAATTTGTTTTCATATAGATCTATAAAATGCAGTGATGGTCAGGTCACACACATAAAATGAACAGAGACAGATCCATTTAAATGTCTTCTCATCGGTTGCTATTGAAAAGAAAAAAGTACACACACACACACACACACACACACACACACACACACACACACACACACATCTGAAAGTCAAACCCTTGATTGGAAATGTTTGCATAAAAAACTCAGTTGTGCAACAAATATTCCTCATTGGGAAAGCTTGGACAGGGTGGATTAAACTTAGATCATGATATTGCTTAAAGAAATTTTCTTTTTTAATAATAAAAAACTGAACCCCCCCCCCCCCAAACTTTCAAATTGAGTTTTCCAGCCATTCTTTTCTGCTTTAATCTCTGTTATAGGGCTTAAACTAGCAAGAACCATGAGAGATCTCTTATGTGTGCATTCAGAGGCATGCATGTATGTATGCATGTGTGTGTGTGTGTGTGTGTGTGTGTGTGTGTGTGTGTGTGTGTGTGTGTGTGTGTGTGTGTGTGTGTGTGTGTGTGTATCTTCAGTTTAACGTCTATTCACATTTAGTGATTTTAGAAAAAACAACAACAAACAAACAAACAAAATCTGACAAGAAAGAGTTAACAATAAACTGAAAAATGTCATTTAACAGTGCTGAAATAAAAACTAATCCTAACACTACAAAAACTGGATTATTGGACTTCTTTTCAACGCTAACACAATGTCCAACAGCAACGAAGGTTCAGACAAAATATGATCCAGTGACAAACTAGGTACAACAGGTAAAAATGTTTTTAAATGTCCACAATTAAAAATTACATGACTATTTATAATCTTCTCACCACAAATGCAGTTTACAGTTCACACTGTGTGTGTGTGTGTGTGTGTGTGTGTGTGTGTGTGTGTGTGTGTGTGTGTGTGTGTGTGTGTGTGTGTGTGTGTGTGTGTGTGTCAAGTCAAGTCAAGTCAAAATGATCTTTATTGAGGGTAAAAGATTAAGTTTACACAACTTTTTTTCATCCTGCCCTCACAAAAAAAAAATCATGTAAATTGACTTCTAAAACATTCAAAGACAAATATCAACCTTTGTTGAAAAACTAAAATAAATCAGAATTACTTTCCAACAAATCTCTCAAGATAAAAAACAAAACAAAAAACAAACCCAAGACAGTACAACATAAGCTCACATCATACATACAAATGATACAAATACTATATAACATGGGCATGAATAACAACAAGCAACCAAATATGAGGTAGTATCAAACATAAATGCGGACTATAGTTTGTCCATCAAATGTTTCTTCAAAAGTTTCTTAAACATTTGTTTTGAAGGAACTGATTTTAGAAAAGGGGGTAGACTATTCCAAAATGTTCTTCCTGAATAAGCAAGGCTTGATTTATAGAGATTATTATGGGGCCTGGGCAGTAACAGTCTATGGGTAGGCCTATTTTTATTGACAGCAAATTTTTCCACAATTTTCTTTGGGGCTTTTCCATTTAATATATTGAACATACATAGATACTTGTTGAACTGCAGTCTGTCTTTGAGTGGAAGAATGTTTAGTTCTTTGTAGTTGGTGGTGGTCAGCGTATTAGGATTCAATCGGATTAGTTTAACAGCTCTTTTATGTAGGCGGTTTATATGCTTTAGGTTTGTTTCACTTGCACTGTCCCATAAGGTAGAAACATAGTTTATAAGAGATAGAATATGGGCGTGAAAAAATAGTTTTTGTGACTGTAAATTTAGAAAATTTTTGATTTTTCTAAGTTGATACAATCTTACTGAGATTCGTTTTCCTAATGTGGCTATGTGATCTGACCAAGACAAATCGTTGTCGATTACTGCACCTAGTACTTTGTGTGAGACTACTTCTTCAATTTGTTGTCCATGGATATAAATTGGCTCGAATGGAGAACGCAATTTCTGTCTTTTTTGTCGAGTGGTTATAAACATACACTTTGTTTTATTAGAATTAAGAGACATATGATTGAGTTCTGTCCATTCGATAAGTTTATTGATATCTGCCTGCATATCTTTCACAAGCTGGTTTGAATCATCGTTGTTACATTGAATTGATGTATCATCGGCAAACATTTGACATGAACAATGGATATGCAGAGGTAGGTCATTAATATAAATGGAGAAAAGAAGTGGTCCTAGTATTGATCCCTGTGGTATTCCATATTTCACGGGTAATAAGGTTGATCTCCTAGGCCCGATTTCAACAAGTTGATAACGATTACTGAGAAATGAGTCCAAAAATGATAATACTTGGCCGGAAATTTTATAGCATTTTAATTTTTTGATGAGGAGAGAGTGGCTAATAACGTCAAAGGCTTTAGCAAAGCCTTTGACGTGTGTGTGTGTGTGTGTGTGTGTGTGTGTGTGTGTGTGTGTGTGTGTGTGTGTGTGTGTGTGTGTGTGTGTAATGACAACATAGCTGATTACAATCACTGAATAGATTGTTGTTTACAATGCTACAATGGGGCATAATTTTTACGATAGTTTTAAACTTAGCAATCCTCTTTCATTTTTCTTATGCAAAGCAAACTATTGCCATTTTCAGGTTGCTTTCCCCCCTCCTGTCAAAGGCTTTGTTGGCGTTAGTTAAATCCACTGGATGGTGCAACTTATACTGGTGACTTCCAGGGGAAAAGGTACATTTTAAACTAAGAATAATATGTTCGTCGAATCTTCAGTTCATTAAGTAGCTCCTAAGTAGAATCACTCACCTGCCAATCGAATCATCTGTCGATGTGTTTAGCATATAACACACAAATGTAAACTCATCGTTTTATCGAGCTATTAGTCTCACAAAATGATTTAGATCTAGAGAGGAGATCAACGACTCACTGGGAAGAATTTGCTTCCGCCATTTTGAAACAATGTTGTCATAGACGACAATTCCGGTGAGAAAAAAAAAGTTGGATAGGCCAAAAAGTTTAGGCCTACTAG
>CM060325.1:8950962-8955962 GCA_030674155.1 Stramonita haemastoma | reverse complement strand
TCTTGGTAGCAATGAGCAGTGATACTCTGAATATGCTTTAAGTCAATGTAAATTAACTTGACAGTGTGTTTTTAACCTGTGAATTGCCCAAAGCATTTTCATGGTTTTTTTAGTTTTTTTTTTATGCATCCTAAAAAACACCCCAAAATGTATGGATTTTAATGTGTAAAATGTTATGCACACATTTGCACACGTGGCCTTGATTTCATTGTTTCATCTAAACGACTATTAGAGGAGTGGAGATGAAACCAATGTAAACTCCAGAAGAAAAAGCTCCTTTGATGGACTGCTCAAGTTTTTGCTTGTTTGATGCTTTGTCCACAAGCTAGGCTTTTCCATTCGTCTCCTCAGTAATTTAGTTATTGTTGTAGAATTCTTCTTGGAGGCTAGAGTCTTTTATTTGAAAATGATTGAAGCAGGTCTAACATGGTCCTAAAAAGTTAATATCACTTCGCATTCTCTTTTGAATATTCCCTTGCTATTCCTGATTTGCTGATTTCTTGTCTTTGTGAATAAAACAAAAGCAAAACAACATGGGAGTCATTATTCACAACTCTTGTGTGTATGTGTGTGTGTGCAAGTGTGTGTGAAACACATCTGCCAAAGAAGAAGGAAACCATTAACAATACCCTTTTCTTCTTTTATTTTTCAACATTACCACATTTGCAACAATGCAAACTTATCTCTTTCACAAACACAGCAGTCAGATCCAACACGAAATATCACTGAAAAACGAATCCAGTACCACTCTCAATATCACATCCACTCGTGAATTAAAAGTGCTGTAATAACATGGTGATGCCTTATCCCTTAATGTCATTTGCAATCACAGCATACCAAGTCACACACATGCATCAAATAATCTCTGCCACATGCAAATTCTACAAACCACAATTGTAGTAAAGAATCTGTACATACAATAACAATGACAATGCACTGCTTATTAAAAAATGAATAATCCAGCATGCTGATATAAAAAAATCTTTAACAGAATGGATCATCAAAGTATTCAATAAAATGAACCCAAGCCCAGATCATGCTTCTTTGAATGCTCAGCCTCATACTAATACTCACTATCCTTCCTTACTTTCCAAAGAGACGACATAAAATACTGGCATGATTTACAGTTTCCTCTGCCATTGATAATCAGTGGAAGGAAGTTTCACAAGTTCTCTACACACAAAATACCTCTTTTTGATTTTTTCTGAGACACCCACAGTCTCTCTGTCTCTCTCTGTCTCTCTCTCTCTCTCTATTTTTTTTTTTTTTTAGTAGATCCAGCAGAAAGCAGCTGGCCTTTTAAAACATCATCAGCATTACCTCCCACCCCCAATTAGTCTTTAAAAAAAAAGAGCAACTTTTTCTTTGTTTAAAAAGAAAGAAGAAAAATACCCACCGCAACTAGAAAAAACAACGACAAACCCCCCCCCCCCCCCCAAAGTAAGCATGCAGTCTCTGTCTTTCTTCATCTCTCATACGCATTACACGATTATTTTGGTATGAAAGGGCAGTGAAGCATGAACTGAAGCAGACGTAAAAATATCAGTTTATTCTGGCACGGTTCGCACTGACAAGATACATGACGCCTGTTTGCTGGCCTTGACCTTGTTCCCATTTACCACCATCACCAATGGAGAGTCCACTCGCACGCTCAGAAAATCGTACTCCTGAAAAAAAAGAATATAATGAATTCTTCATTGAAATCTATTTATTCAAGATGATCGAGTAAAAGAAAGCTCAAAACAAGGAAATTGAGCGTCTAAAAGGACGAGAATAACATGAGTTCTTTATAGAAGTCTCATTATTCAAAATGAATATAATGAATTCTTCATTGAAGTATATTTCTTCAAGATGATCAAGTAAAAGAAAGCTCAAAAAAAGGAAACAGTGCGTCTGAAAGGAAGAGAAAAACATGAGTTTTTTTTTTTTTTTTTTCTTTTACTGATGTCTTGGTATTCAAAATGATTGAAAAAAAAAGAAGTTTAAATCTGGATATATATACAATGCTAGTTTTATTCCATACCAACTTTTCTTCTCTTACCCAAACAGATAAATGCCATTAAAAAATGGCATACAAACATACACTAGTTTGATCAACACTGTTGTTTAAGCACTCAGTGCATACTCAATGGCACACAAACCCGCACATTCACACGCATGTGTAAGAACAAACCTATAGACCAACACCCAGACAACATTTTGCCCTTGTTTGAAATCTACAACCTATTTACAACCATAACATTGCACCGGAATACAATATCTTTCTCTCTCTCTCTCTCTCTCTCTCTCTCTCTCTCTCTCTCTCTCTCTCACACACACACACACACACACACACACACACACACACACACACACAACACACACACACCACACACCTGCAACACACACACACACACACACCTGCATACACACACACATACACACACCTGCATACACACACATACACACACACACCTGCACACACACACACACACACACACACACACACACACACACACACGTATGTACATACATACATACATACACACACACACACACACACACACACACACACACACACACACACACACACAACACAGACATATACACACACACACACACACACACACACACACACACACACACACACACACAGACACAGACACACACACACACACAAGAGAATAGGAAGAGTAGGTCATCATGTGCCGGTGGGAACAGATGACATTTACAAAATTGCATACACACAGGGACTGGATGTAAAAAAGCAAAAGAGTGCTTATCCCATTATCCTTGATATAAAAGAATTAAAAAAAAATAATAAAATAAACACGCACACACACACACATCAACAAACAACATGAAAACACATGCACAAACACACACCACACCAGACCAGACCATACCTTTCCTTTATGTTTGACTTTGACCACCTGGCCGTAAGGTTCCGGGATAGCCACAGAGTCCCCGATTTTCACCCCTCCGCCCTGCACCATGTTGTAGACAGTCACCGCAATACACCCTTTGCTGTCGCACAGGCAGAAGGTGCTGGTGAAAAACAAAACCACATCATTTGCTGGTGAAAAACAAAACACACCATTTGCTGGTGAAAAACAAAACACATCATTTGCTGGTGGAAACAAAACACATCATTTGCTGGTGAAAAACAAAACACATCATTTGCTGGTGGAAACAAAACACATCATTTGCTGGTGAAAAACAAAACACATCATTTGCTGGTGAAAAACAAAACACATCATTTGCTGGTGGAAACAAAACACATCATTTGCTGGTGGAAACAAAACACATCATTTGCTGGTGAAAACCCCCCCACATCATTTGCTGGTGGAAACAAAACCCATCATTTGCTGGTGGAAACAAAACCCATCATTTGCTGGTGAAAAACAAAGCACATCATTTGCTGGTGAAAAACAAAACCCATCATTGACAAACAGTTTCTTTTTGAGCAGTGCAACTTGGCAAACTATGAGAGTAACTGTGCAAGTACATTTTTGGATTTTTGGATAAAAGGATAGAAAAAAAAAAGATTGTAGGACAGAGACCAAAAATAGAGGAGATAAACTGTTTCATGATCTTTTCCTGTTTTTGTTGCTGTTATTTTCTTTATGATTTGGTGTGTTTGATTTTTCTCAGTATATATACCTGTTATTTTCTAACTTAACAGCTTGCCCTCCATATTTACTTACCCAGGTGTTGTGCTCTAAAGACTAGAGTGCAACTTCATAGTTTTCTGAGACTGATGGGTGCCTGTTACTATTTTCTATCTTATGTGAATCCCCCCCCACCCCTTGTTTTTATGTTTCCTGAAATTTCTGGCATAATCATGTTCCAATCTTCATCCTTTGCTCTAAATGTATTACAAAAAAAATCTGTTTGTACATTTCCTAACATTATTTATCAAAACAGATCAGAAGGCAACCATCTGATGGAATAGGGAGCACCGTTAATTCTTTGATATAAAAAAAAAGGAGACCACCAGGGTTGCATATTATCCCAGTATCTTTTCAGGATATATACACAGAAATGACTATGAGAAAAGCACACAAAACTGACATGTGCATTTTTCATAGAGGAGGTAGGAACATCACAATCCTCAGGTAACCCTAATGATACAGCACTTGTGGCCAATGATACCACACGCATTGGAAAGAATTCTGAACAGAGTCGATGCAGAGGGCAACACTGCTGTCCTTAAGTTTGATGCCACAAAGACCAAAGTGATGCACATTAATGGTACAGTCACAACTCAGAACATCAAAATCAATGGAACAAATCTGGAATATGTTCAAAAATTTGAATATTTAGGCTCTGTAAACAAGAATAATGCTGCCTGTCTACAAGATTTCACGGCTAGAATCAGTATGGTCGAAGAAAAGATGATTCAGCGGAACATATGGAAGGGCAGAGGCATACCTAAAGATCTCAAAATTAGAAATGTCGAAAACACTAATCTGGCCTGTATTGCTGTATGGGTCAGAAGCCTGGACATTACGACATTGCTGTTGAAGTTGCCATAGTTTGACAAAGTACAGTAACCTTTTTTAAAAAAAACTGTGTTTGGCCTTTCTGTTTCCAAGTTAGACTATAACCTTCCAAGCCTACAGTGCTGCTCTATCACTATCAGACAGGCACAGACATAGCCTGACATGTTACAGCACATGATGCCTTAAATCAACAAAGTATAATAAAACCTGACACACTAACAATGGGACAGTAAAACCTGACACACTAACAATGGGACAGTAAAACCTTCAATACTAACAATGGAACAGTTGAGTTGCTTTCCACCGAGCAGACGACTTTGCCACAGATGACCTTGTTGGCGTTGACCTCTGGTGCAAGGTCAGTGGTAGAAATGTGGGTCAGTTCGATGGTTTTGCCGCTGGGTGAGGTGTAGGACCCCTTCCCATAGGGACCCAGGTCTTTTTCACTGAGGGAATTCATGAAGCCCTGCAGCTGCTTCGGTTTCAGTTTTCCCTGTAGGACATAGAAAAAAAAAC
>CM060325.1:8933462-8945962 GCA_030674155.1 Stramonita haemastoma | reverse complement strand
AAAAGATACAAAACACACACCAAAATCCAAATCAAAACAAACAAGAGACAAAAGCAAAACCCTAACTCACATGGCTCAGT
Organism: Stramonita haemastoma; assembly: GCA_030674155.1. Lineage (NCBI taxonomy): Eukaryota > Metazoa > Mollusca > Gastropoda > Neogastropoda > Muricidae > Stramonita > Stramonita haemastoma. Next base: position 8,945,882 of record CM060325.1, on the reverse strand, counting down.
GCACCGCTGAAGCAGTTTTTGGCCCCCGGCATGTCCCCTTTCTTCCAGTAGCATTCTCCCAGGTTGTTCCAGGCCTCCACTGACTTAGGATCCAGTTTAACCGCCTTGGACAACGCCTCGTACGCTTCGTTGCTGTACTTTCCCTCCACGTTCTGTGTCCGCGGCCGCGCAGCAAGAAAAATTCTTTGTTTGTGATGCTGTCTGAAAACAGATAGATCTTTGTTTGTAAGATGTTGATGAAGAATTAATTTTTTTTTTTTATGTTGATGAAGATTAATACATGTACATAGTTACAGTAGAAGGTGACAAGTCAGTGGTTTCAATCTATCCTATCCAAAACTAGCTCCCCTCCTCCCCCTTCCCCATACTTTTGAGTGGTAGTATGGGAAAAAGTCTTCAAAAGGAATCTGTAAAGGAATGTTTCATGTGCATTAGTTAATGCTTCTTGTACTCAGTATTCTTCTTGTGATGATTTGACACTAACAAAGTGTGTTACTTGATTTTAATGTCTATTGACAAGTGATACTGGAATAAGCATGCATGTGCTTCTTTACATCCAGTCCCCGTGTGTATGCAGTTTGTAAATTTTGTCATCCATACCCACTGGCACACAATGGCCTACTCTTCCAAAAAGCAGAATGGATTTTAACGTGTGTGCAAGATGTTCTGCATGCATTCCCACATGGGACCTTGGTTAATAGTCTCCTTCAAAAACTTTTCAGGGGAGTGGAGTCAGCATTGATGTTAACTTCAGAGGAAAAATCCTTTTGAACAAGATTCAAACCTGGGTCAGCAAATCATGAGTACAATGCACAATGTGTATCACTCTAACAACCAGGCTATCCCATCCCTATACTAAGTGTGTGTGTCCATGCGTGCATGCAAGTGTGTGTGTGTGTGTGTGTGTGTGTGTGTGTGTGTGTGTGTGTGTGTGTGTGTGTGTGTGTGTGTGTGTGTGTGTGTGTGTGTGTGCGTGCGTGCATGTGTGCGGGTGTGTGATGCATTTGTGCAAGTATGCATTCATGAATTCATGATTATAATTTTTTATTTTTTTATTTATATACATGCATGCCTGATGTATTTATGCATGCACTCACGAATACATGCTTGTATGCAGAGTGAAAGTGAGAGAAGTGGCTTATCCACTGCACAACATCATCACACTATTCCCTACCCCTGACAGGTTCCTACACTACAACACTGTGTTCCTCACCTTTGAATTCATCCAGCTTGACAAGAGTTTCTCTCATCTTCTGACTCAGGTCCTCTGCTTTCTGGGGCACCTTCTCCACCCCACAGCGCTCCACATACTGATCCCTGAACTCGTACAGTTCATCCACAAGTTTCTGAAACCAGGAAAAATGTATTCTGTTACCATGATTCTAAACCATGTACTTTCAGTGAACAGGTGAAAGAGCATGAAACGCTCACTGAATAAAGCTATTGAAAGAATTAAAAAAAATCAAATCAAACAAAATCTTCATGATAATGAATGTATTTCAAAATCATTACTTTTCTGAGAAGATGAATAAAAATAACAAATAAATGTAACAGAGTGTGCAAGTATTTTAAAGATATCACCTTAATGAAGAATAAAAACACACGTGAATATATATATATATATATATATATATATATATATATATATAATATATATATATATATATATATATATGTGTGTGTGTGTGTGTGTGTGTGTGTGTGGTGTGTGTGTGTGTGTGTGTGTGTGTGTGTGTGTGTGATATGTTAAAATAAGCTTAACTCATTTTTTTGATAGGTGCTCAAAACTGATTGTACTTCGATCCTATGTACGTGAAATTACTGACAAAACTGTATCAAGCCAATATTATTTTGTCTCAAGTAAGTTTACAAGTCAGTCTTTCAGGTGACTCACAGCATTAAAAAAACTATAAAATTTTATACAGTGTACATGGCTTAATTTTCCATGATGGAATGGGCTTCTCATGAGTTAAGAACTGTGCAGAAATATTTTAGCTACTTTATTTCTCACAATTTCAGATTTCTTATGAAATTAAGATAAAAAATCATGATGTCTTTTGGCCTTTTTCAGTCTCAGAATGGCTTGATCTGAAGGCAAATCCCTTGGTAGGTAACTAAACTCTAAAGCAATCAACTCTTATCTCCGAATGCTTCATATAGCAGGCAGGACTGCAGATATTGTGATGCCTGTCAGTCTTGCAAGGGCACTCCTCTGTGGGGCCTATGTGGAGTTTTGTGTAAATTATCTATGGTAGTTTAAATGGTTGTGGCTTGTCCTGAGTCTAAGTATACAGACTTGGTCCCATCGTGTCAGAAGGTAGTACTATTAGGGACCTGATCTGATGTAATGTGGATGTTGTTGTATCCATTTGTTTTACTGCTTGGCTTTGATGATGGTCTTGCTTCAGAAAAAAACCCAAAAAAACTGACAGACCTATCCTCCTGCTCTTGCCCTGTGCTTCCCTTTGTCAGGGAGTCTGTGGTCTCATCGCCAAGTACGTTGCATTGGGTGGGGATCAACTCCAGGACAATTGTATGACTCCTGCTGAGAGGGGGAGGGGGGGGGGGGCAAGTGTGAAGGACATGTTAATTAGGCCAGTATTTCTGTTGGACTGTTTTAGTGTATCTTGCACCAATGAATAAGATGAAATCAATGTGTGTTTCAGGCCAATCAATCATTCAATGGTATAAACCAAAATAAAAACAAAACGGCTAGGGAGGGTGGGGGTGTTAAAGGGGTGCATCATATCAACACCAGATCTCAGAAAGTGGCAGAATGGTTGACCATCAAATGACTACTGGTACATCAATTGATGCGTGGAGTGGGCTTGCTGTCACATGCTAACTAAAACACTTGCCAAACAAGCAGACGAAATTTGGTCTAAGTCTAGAAAAGCAACAACAGAAAAGTTCTGGCTTCGGATAAGCTCTTAAGTAAAAGTCTTTAAACATTTTCGAGCCAATAACGAATCTACCAAACGTTATAACGATACACAGTAATCAGAACATACTTTCGCTGTTTCCAACGTCGTTTTGTTTGAAGCGTCGTCCGCCATGCTTTCGATAACAATATCACTTGACTACAACCCACGCCATAGAAATATGACTTCAGGCGAACTTCGTTAAGAGGCAGGTTTATATATATATATATATATATATTTTTTTTACAAAAATAATAATGGTAATATCTTTTGGTAAAACTACTTTGAATTTATTCAAATCTAACTTTTGTCAGTTTTGATGTCCATCGAAAGAAAGAGAGACAGATACCCGTTTAAAAATAAAAATAAGAGAAACTCATAAAATGTATATGAAATTTCTAACAGCTAGGGAAATGATCTTTCAAATAACGATTTTCATACATAACTTTCATTGGTAACACCATGACAATAAGACATACATAGCTTAACATACATACTGAAGAATAACACCAACAGTAATGTTAAATTTTAATAACAAATGGATGTGTTGCTGAAGGCAGAAGAAAAGGTCAAGTTGTCTACCTTCCCTAACTCTTGTGTCGTATGAAAAACACATTGGGTAGCCGATTGCCAACATGGCTGTCCACGAAGTCTTTCGGCTGTAAGTGGGCGTTTTATTTTAAAATGGTACATTTTAGCTTATGTTACATTGCCCAAACATCATGTACAGGATTTAATGTAAACATCAGCAACATTTTATTGTCATTATATGTATTTTGATCTTGTGTCGTTTATTAGTTACTTATCACTGGGGCGTTTCAGGCCTTAGATTTTCTGAACCAGAAGGATGTGACTGGAAAAGCAGAAATTCTTACGAAGGGCCTCTGTAGAATAACAATAGTTTGTCTACAACAGAACATATTTTCATTTGACGGTTTTTCAGGGCACTTGGTTCAAGTACTGTTCATTGTGATTGATGGTCGTATTTGTGCTAGAATATATGGTAGTATATTATTAGTATATTCTGTAAAGGTAGTTGCATTCTGTCTTTGGGGTGTATGATTGGTGTGATGTTCGTGTTTCTGTAATGCTGTGAACGCTGACATGAATCATGGGGTCTTTAGTGCATATTTGATCTTCTGCATCTGTATATGAGGCACTAGCAGGTCTGCACTTTGAGTTGACCTGGGGGATGGTAAAATTTCCCACCCTTAATTCACCAGAAGCTACCGAGATTTGAACCCATAACTTTATGAACATGGGATTGAAGTCGAATGATCTTAACCACTTGGCTATAGCATCAATCTGTGTGTTTCAAGAGGCTGTCTTTCATGTGTGATTTTAAGTTTACAAGTAAATCAGTTCATGGATTTGCTTTAGTTATTTGTTTTATGATTTTTTTCTCCAATTTATTTATTTATTTATTCTTTAATATCAAGGATAACACAATAAGCAATAATGTGCTTTTTTTCATCCGGTCCCCGTGTGTATGCAGTTTTGTAAATCATGTCATCTGTTCCCACCGGCACACAATGGCCTACTCTTACGAAAAGCGGAACAGGATTTAACATGTGCGCAAGATGTTCTGCGTGCGTTCGCACATGGGGCCTCGGTTTAAAGTCTCATCCGAAGGACATAACAACATAAACAGGTGCAGCAGTACCTGTACCATATTTCTTGAGATATTTTTGGCTCATTTAAGTATGAATTGTGATGTTATTTTATTTCAGACATATAACGTCAGAGAAGTTTATTGTGGAACCTCGCAGTAGCGAAGATGGAGAACTGCTTATCATTGATCGAGTCACACAAGACATCACTCTGCAAGGTATGGTACAGGCTGTGAGAAAATGGATGCACATCAGTCATACAATATTACCTTAATTTTGACACACACACACACACACACACACACACACACACACACACACACACACACACACACACACACACCTGGAAATAGTAGGATGTCCAAGTTAGGAATGGCAATAAAAACTATAATTTACTACATGTATGTAAGTTTGACATAATTTTAAGAAATGCTGTTCGTAAAATGCTATTTATCATGCTGATTGAAATTTGTTATGCTTAGTTATGCCTTACTTACCTTTGGAGTGACCACTGTGTGCATCAAAATGACTATTTACTAATGTACTTCTTTTGCATTTATTTTGGTTCTTAATACATTTGTCTTTTCCTATTTCCATTTGCAAAGTCAGTAAACCATTTCTATAAGCTAAAAAAAGATTCTGATCATAAAAAAATAACAAAAATTTTCTTGTTTTGCTTGTTAGGGAACCAAGGACAGATACCGGCATCAGCGATTACCAAGAACATCTATGGAATTTTGGGAATCATCAGACTGGTTGCAGGTGAAGCTTTTTTTCTTTTCTTGAAATATGTGACCTAATGAACTTTTCACCTCATAATATGACTTGACTTGATTTTACTTGTTCCCCAGTTTGGTGAGGAGTTGTTGGAACTGTGCACTCAGTTTTGTAGGCAGTGTATTGTGGGCAAGTCTGGTGGAATCTGTTCTTTTCCTGCTAGTAGGGTGCATGCTGGGTATGTTCATGCTACCCATTTCACTATGTTGGCTAACATGTCTATGGAAAGCAGATGGGGTTTTAGCATATGTGCAAGATGTTCTGCATGCATTAGTGCTTAGTACTTTTTAGTTTATATCTATTTTATGTAATATAAGGTAAGTTTTAAAGTTTATGATAAATTCAAGTCATGTGTGCTAATACATATGGTGGGGGAATTGAGGAAGGGAAGAAAGACATTGAATTGTTTCTAGTGGGGTTTTTTCCCACTGAGAATAACAAAATGTAAAGCAGGGAGTATTAGCTCCAGTGTGGGGGTGGGTGGGTGGGTGTGGGTGCGTGCGTGCGTGCGTGTGAGTGTGCACGTGTTGGTGTGCAAGAGCACTGTATGTGTTTGGATGCCAGTCACATGTTAGACACAGTGAGAATGAAAGTACTTTTTCTCCATGTTGTTCTCTTTTTTTTTTGCTTTTGATCTTCTTGCATCTCACAGCAGTCGATGTAAGTTTATAGCTAAATACTGCACAAGTTTTATATTAATTTTTTGATAGTGTCATCATCAGTTTGAGTTAACAGTGGGATAAAGAAAGTAATGTAGAGCCTTTTTGTTTTGTGCAGGTGCCTACCTGATTGTGATCACAAAGAGAGAGAAGGTGGGGGAGCTGATGGGTCACACAATATGGAAAGTGGCAGACACAGAGATACACTCGTACAAACGAACCACCACTCATCTGACTGAGCAGCAGGTGAGAAATGAACATGGTTGTCAAACACCTGTCTTCTATAGGGGTGCTGGAAGGTCTTTCTCATGAAACAATCTCCCCTGTTGGGATGCCCTTTTAGTATAAATAGCATCCCCACCTGGAAATTCTGTGCAAGAAATTTCCTCTTTTCTATCACTCTCTTTGTTTTTGTCTTTTTCATTGCCTTTATGCACTTTCTCTCTGGCATGCTGTTTTCCTGCCTTCAGAGTCCATTCTCCTGCCTTTTAAAAAAAAAAAGCAAAACTGACCACTAGTAAGCGTCATTTTTTATATGAATTTGAACTGCTTTGAAGTTGGAATGTGTCTGCTGAGGCAGCAGGCAGACCTCCTGCAGTGTTGCAAGTACAGGAGTAAGACCAGGCACTATGCATTTCACCCATTGTGACCATGGCCAGAATGAACATTATTCTTTTCTGGAAAAATGCCTTAGAAATTTCTTGGTAATTTATCTTTTGAGTTTCCTATTGGTTTTTTTCCCTGTCTTTTCTTTCTTGTTTATTTCATTGTGTGTGTGTGTGTGTGTGTGTGTGTGTGTGTGTGTGTGTGTGTGAGTGTGTGTGTAAGTGTGTGTGTGTGTGTGTGTAAGTGTGTGTGTGTGTGTCTGTGAGACCATTTCATTTAGCTAGGTATTTTGTCTCTCAGTGGATCTCAACATAGTTCCTTCATTGTTAAATGTTTTGGCATCTAGGATGTATGAATTGCCCTTATTGCTGTAAAACAGGTTTCCATTATTCAATATACCATTAGTATAGTTTTTAGTACTTGCATTTAGGTTTGTGTTATGAGGCTCCGGATGATAGATACAGTAGTGTCAGCACAAGCATTTGTTTGGAGATACCTAATATTTTTTCTCTTGCAGCTTTCCTTGGTCTTGACAGTTATCGATCTTGGGTTTGGATGGCTTACTCTCTTTGCTGTCAGTGCTTCTTACTTGCCTTAGGTTTTGCTTTCTTTGATGTTACATAAACCCCTAGTAGTATGATCTTCATCGACCGCAGGATTATAAACAACACAATAATTGGATATTCTAGAATACATAATGTTGTTTTTAAATCAGCACTGTGTGGGAATATTCTGTGCACGTATCTGTGCATGTGCAGAGATTTCTTTTATATGTTGGTGATCCCCAGTGTTGGAATATGGCTGCCTAAATTAGTTGGAAATTATGGAAGCAAATACAGGTGCAGACAGACAGGAAATGCTAGGCAAAAACAGTTGCATACACAAAAAATCTCACCATTGGAGAACCCCAGAGCTTGAGCTGAGGAACAGAAAAAAAAAGTCGATGAATTGGTTAGCATATTAACTTGTTACAGTTTATCTTATTTGACTTGCACCTCTGCTTATGTACATTACTGACCTAGCTGTGACTTAACAACAGTATAACATGAAGAGGTTGTTGGTGTTGGCAGACATTCCTGAACAAGTCGTACCTGATCATGGTGGAGAACATGCTGAAGACGGAGTTCTTCTACTTCTGCAACACCTTTGACCTCAGCCACTCCCTGCAGAGGCTGCACAACACCAGCCCCGACTTCAGCTCCCTGGCCCTGCATGAACGAGTGAGGAGGATTGGGGGTTGCTTCAGAGAATCATCAGATTCTATGTTGGGAAGGGGGAGGATAGCTATTTAGATTTTTATTTTTTATGTTGGGATACTAAGAAACAGGCACGCATGTATACTCACACACACACACACACACACACACACACACACACACACACACAACACACACACACACACACACACACACACACACACACACACACAAAGACACACACACAAAGACACACAACACACACACACACACACACACACACACACACACAACACCACACACACACACACACACACACACACACACACACACGCACACACACACACACACTCCACAAAAGGAAGGGGCAAGATAATTTGAGTTAGAAAGAACAAAAATAGACAGGTAAAGAGGTTTGTATGTTCAAATATGAATACTATCAAAAAAAAAAAGAAATTCATATGAATCTTCTGGGAATTAAGAGTAAAAAGGGAAAGGCTTAATGTGAGTTGAATGGAAATGATATATATTCTCAAACATGCATATACGTACAACTGAGAAGGGTGTGTGTGAAAAAAAAGAGAAAATATTTGTGTTAATAACAGTCAGTAGGTAAGAGTGATATCGTTGCTGAAGTATGTGCATGTGTTGTTTAAGACCCATTTATTCATACATAGGTACACACCAAACTTGTAAGCATTTTTTTCCTCAGTCTTAAGGTGTATTTGTAGAATATTGGATATAGAAAAGTAAAGCTGTTGAACCACAAATGATTACTATTTAAAGAGAAAAAGTAATTTGATGGAGAATCTCAACAAAGAAGAAGGATGATACATGTATACAAAATGTATTTTTTGTTGTTTTTGTTTTGCTTTTTTCTGTCTTCTAACTTATGAAAAGGGCAGAGATTCTTAAAACTTGAAAAGGAATACATTAATTCACAGACTAGCTCCACCACTCACTTTGCATATGGGTTGTCATAATAATGTTGTATGTAAATATTTTTGGTTTAAATTTTTTTATTTTTTTTATTGTTTTTTGCTTGTTTGTTTGCTTGCTGTTTTTTGTTTGTTTGTTTGTTTTTTGTTCTGTTTTTTCCCTAGATAGACGAGGACTTGATGAAAAAAAGCAAATCTATTGCTTACTTAATGTACCATTTGGAAATGAAATTTTGACTTTGACTTTGGAAGTGTCTGATGATTCCATACCACTAAAAACTGATGTTGGTGTGTTTCTGCAGGCTGACCAGAGGTTTGTGTGGAATGGTCACGTGCTGCGGGAGCTGACCCAGCAGCCAGAGCTGAGCAGGTACTGTCTGCCCGTCATCCTGGGCTGTATCCTTGCCGCAAAACAACACCTTTTGCTGGCTGACTGACTGACACCAGTTGTCTGCTGGCTTGATGAGGCTTGGGTATTTTTTTGTTTTTTTATGATCAAAAGTCAGTTTCGCAGGAAAGTTTATTTCTAGAATTAGTGACAATTTTTTTTTCTTCACTGGTTAAACAGTGCAAATGTATACTTTTATACCTTTTGGCTGACTGACATCATTCGTCTGCTTGATGAGGCTCAGGGTTTTTTATGACCAAAAGTCAGTTTTGCAGGACAGTTTATTTGTAGAAATAGTGACATTTTTTTTTTTCTCAGTGGTTAGATAGTGCAGCAAGGGAGAGGAGATGGGCGCCGCCCTCAACATGCTGGCCCCTGGAAAAGCTGAGGTCTGTGATGCCTCGCTCCCCTATGACCACACAGGTTATGGGACTCCTTTACCTTTTTACCTTTATCTTTAGACAGTGCAAATGTATAACTTCAGAAAGACATGATGCAAAATTTAACATCAAAAGAAAGGTTATTAGATAAGTGTTATGTGAATTTCAGCCCAGAATCAAGTTATAAATAACCAACACAGGGAGATTCAGAGGATGGATATGGTCATTTTGGATGTCTAGAGATAACTTGAAACTGGATGACCTTTTTGCCTGTCCGTATAAAAGATTGCTCAGAATAGCACATGTGGTCCTAACCCTTCATAAAGATCCATCATTTTCACCATAAAGACATTGTGTTTTGCCTATCTTCTACATCTATTTTTCTCTTTTGTTTGGACAATGAATTGAGCCCTGTCACTGCTTGGAAATTGTCAGTCTGAATCTGGCTTAAAAATTTTTTTTTTTTAAACTCTGAATCTGTGCTTACTCAGAACAGAGCAGAGCACAGGGCTGAGTGTATTTGGGCAGCTGATCCAGAAAAGGGTTTTTATTTTTTTCATGTTTTACTGTTGCCTCCTAGAGCTTATTTGGAAAGGTAGATCTATATATTTTTGGTTGAGCATTTGCATATTAGTATAATAACAAGACAGTGTGACTTCAATCTTTATTCTCCTTTTACTTACTCTTAATGCTCTGTGCCAGTTTACTCTCAGTGTTATGTATAGTGTGCATGCGAGTGACTATGCGTGCAGGTTTTGGTAAATTGTGGTACTGGTTTTGAGTAAAAAAATAACTTGGTAAAAAAAAAAACACCCTAAAAAAAACCAACTTAACATTGTCTTATTCCAGAGCAATGAATTTTTCTTAACGCTAGCCAGTCATTGAAGTTTCTTCCTGTCAAGTCAATGGAAAATCCTTCGACTACATCCTGATTTCTCGACGCTGTATATATCGGGCCGGGACCCGCTTCAATGTGCGAGGGCTGGACTCAGAGGGCCAGGTGGCCAACTTTGTAGAAACGGAACAGATTGTGCAATATGATGGACATTACTGCTCTTTTGTACAGGTGAGTGTCAGGGGAGAAAATGTACAGTTAACTCTATCGTGCCTGGAGCTGTCATAGAGAAATCACTATGCTGATCTAAGTCTGCAGTGTAGAAATATTTTAAAAAATAACTACTCATAGACAAAACAAGAAAAAGACTACTTGTAGACAAAACCAATCCTACAGGACTGAAAGAAGCCTAATACAAAAAGATGTCAGATACAAAAAAGAATTCTCAACTTGACCTTGAATACCTCAATCATAATTGTGAGTTGTGCTCAGTTGCCCCTTTGATTGAAGACTCCTGTCATGGAAGTATCAACAGGTGCCTGGTTTTGAGTTTTAGAAAAGAAAATCTACAGTTAATTAAAAGAGAGTATTAGAAGAGAAATTGCTGTTAATAAATGCAGGTTTTGAGTTTTAGAAGAGAAAATCTGCAGTTGATTGATAGTATTAGAAGAGAAATTGCTGTTAATGACTGCAGCTTTTGAGATTTAGAAGAGAAAATTTACAGTTAACAGATGCAGAGTTTATGTTGAATGGTATTCAGATTTGTGCATTATGTTGTGAAAGAGTTTTCTGTGCCAGTCATTCCTATTGTCTCTTGTTTATTTGCTGTGTTTTTGTCTTGTCCTGTTTATTTTCTTCTTTTTTTTCAGTCACATAGTTTTGTTGTTGTTTTTTGCCTTTGCCTAACTAAGCTTTTTTTCTACTTTTTTGCAGTTTGTTTTAAAAATGACTAGGAACAGGGTTTTTTTTACAGGGGACTTTTTTTATTGTGTATTTGAATCTTGTTGTAATAAATCGATTGTGCCAGTTTGTTTCATTCATTATACACGAGACCAAATGTCACCCCTGTCTTGAAAATTAAGCCTTATATTCTCAGGAATATTATATAGAATAGTGAATAAACACATTAACAAACAAACGAAAACAAAATCTTGTACCCAATGTGGGACTTTCTGATGTTGAAAAATTCACATTCTTTAGAGATCTGAGAAATTGATATATTGTTATAATTCTACCATAGTAACACAAAATAGTATGTTGAACATGTGTGTGTGTGTGTGTGTGTGTGTGTGTGTGTGTGTGTGTGTGTGTGTGTGTGTGTGTGTGTGTGTGTGTGTGTGTGTGTGTGCGCGTGCGTGCATGTTATGTGTGTGTGTGCCTGCATGTGCATGTATGTGTGTGCGCGTGCATGTGCATGTGTGCTGGTACATCTCTGTTTCAGACACGAGGATCCATTCCATTGTTTTGGTCACAACGAGCCAACCTGCAGCGGTTACCCAGTCCCACTGTCCACTCCACCAACCATGTCAGTCAAGTTTCCTCTCTCTTCTCTGTGTGTCAGATTTTATTCTAAAGGGAAAAGAAAATAGAATATCAATGTTGTCTAGATCTCACAGCGCACAAATCTAACACCGCTCAGTCAAGTGTGCTATATTTAGCACGCCCCTTCCTTTTACCAAGTCCAAGTGTGGTCAGTTCCTGCTATAAATATCACCAGCTGGCCCCACCTGGGCCGGGATGGGATGGATTAATTAGTAGGTGAGAGGAGCTGAAAGTGGGGTAAACTGACAGCTGTGATCTTTCAATTTAAAGAGATGCACTTGCTTACAGTACATACTCACAAATGTAGATGTGTTTACAAACAATGCTTGCGCATATGTAAGACTACTTGTCTTGTAAGAATAGTGCAATGTACCAGCTCTTTAACAAAACTGGAATCAAATTCTGTTTAAATCAACATTCGTACATGTACACATGGGTACTTTTTTGGTGTACGCTCATTCACCTATCTTCCACTTCCCTTAGATTGTAATTTACCTTTTTTAAAGGCTAAAATGATAAATCTGGAAATTGTGAGGAACGCTTTCTAGAATCTATTTCTAAAAAGGAA
>CM060325.1:8913462-8928462 GCA_030674155.1 Stramonita haemastoma | reverse complement strand
GTTGAAACTGAGAACAGGAGAGGTTTGACCATGCCTGCAAGTTGTATGTAAAGGGGCTTGAGAGTTTTTGCTTTTTTCATAGTATTTTTTTTTCTTGTTTTACTTTACTTAGATTTAAATTTGAATTTTTATTTATGTTAATGTAAACACAAGGTGTTCATTTACTTATTTTAACTCTGTGCGTGCATATGTGTGTGTATGTGTGTGTGTGTGTGTGTGTGTGTGTGTGTGTGTGTGTGTGTGTGTGTGTGTGTGTGTGTGTGTGTGTGTGTGTGTGTGTGTGTGTGTGTGTGTGTGTGTGTGTGTGTGTGTGTTATGTAGAAAAGAAGTATGTCTATTTAAAATCCTGCTGAAGTTTTATGTCAGTGATTAGTGGGCTTTGGAAACCAGACTAAACTAAGCATGCATCAAAGTGTAACAGATTCTTCAGCTTGCTGAAGTCAGTCACCTAGTAGACTAGTGCATGATCATTCATCTTGGACTGTGTTCAGTGTTAGCGGGCTGGGGGAAGAATTTTTTATGTAAGTACACATCCTGTTTGTCAGAGCCTTTTTGAAGGCATGCTTTAGTCCAAAGAAGTGGTGCACCTGTGAGGACTATCCTACATGTTGAAACATTCTGCATGTATGGATGCCCTCAGGTTACTTGCAAAGTGTGCAGAGCTCAACAAGCAGAACTCTCCTTCACTATGAAAATCCTGTGTCAACTTGGAAAATAGGCTTAGATAATAATAATGATGATAGATGAAATTTATATAGCGCTATATCTTGTAAAAACAAATCAAAGCCTTTTCTTACGCGTACAACCAATAACAATGATACTGACCACACATGTTGTATTCCCTCATCTTCAGACTGGATGAAGAGAGTGATGGATGGAAGATCTGTCAGGGAGAAACTGATGCAGGTCTGTTGTGTTTTCAGTGTGGGCTGACAATGCAGACGCCATATCCAAGCAGTACGCAGGCACCGGGGCCCTCAAGACTGATTTCACACGGTGAGTAGTTGTTTGGTGTAAAAGGTAAGGTAAAGGTGTCCCTAAACCTGTGTGTCGTAGGGGAGCGAAGCGTCAGAGACCTCATCTTCTCTAGGGACCAGCATATTGAGGGCGGCGCCCATCTCCTCTCCCTCGCTGCTTTACCTTCCCTGACCCTAAAGAGGGCAGGTACCTATTTACAGCTGGGTGAACTGGGGGAATTGTACTGTAGCCAAGGTGCGCAAACGGTCACCCATCCAATTGGCAACCACGCTCGATGCTGTTTATTTTTACTGGGGGAAAGCGAGCGCTCTGACCACTGAGCTATCCTGTGGTGTAGATATGCTAATAATTGTCAAGAAAAGCAAACAACTTGACATAAAAGTGCATACTGTCACAGACATAGAAAGATGAATATTGGATTATTTGAATCACAGTGGAGTTTTGTACCATATGAAGCGACTATACTGTATGGAGATACTAGTGGTAGGAATAACGCATTTGCTACATGCATGTGTTACATGTGGGTGGTATGTGTGTGTGCTACAGAACAGGGAAGCGCACGGTGCTAGGAGCTCTGATGGACGGCTGGAACTCTGCCGTTCGTTACGTCAGAAACAACTTCCAGGATGGTTACAGACAGGTGTGTGTGTGTGTGTGTGTGTGTGTGTGTGTGTGTGTGTGTGTGTGTGTGTGTGTGTGTGTGTGTGCGCGTGTGCGCGTGTTGTGTGTGCGTGCGCGTGTGTGTGTGCGTTGCGCGTGTGTTGTGTGTGTGTGTGTGTGTGTGTGTGTGTGTGTGTGTGTGTGTGTGTGTGTGTGTGTGTGTGTGTGCGCATGTGTGTGTGTGTGTGTGTGTGTGTGTGTGTGTGTGTGTTGTTTGGGGGGGGGGGGTGCATGTGTATTTGTGTCAACTGGTCAAGTCTAGAAACTACTCCATTGATTTTGTGATTGACTATTCATTATTGAGTCCATTGTCTTATTGAATATTCATTTTCAAGTTCATTTTCTTATTGAATATTCATTGTCAAGTCCATTTTCTTATTAAATATTCACTGTCAAAAGTTCATTTTCCTAATGAGTATTCATTTCCAGGACACCATTGACCTGTTCCTTGGCAACCACATTGTGGAGGAAACAGAAGGGCTGACCACCAAGTCACCTCTGGCTGTTCAGCGAGACTGGAAAGTTCTATGCAGTGAGTAGCTGTTGTTGTCAAGCTTGTGGCTGTAGTCTGTATTAGCTGACAGTTGTTGTTGTTGTGCGTTCCCTGCTGAACACTTAGGGGGACGGGATAGCCTAGTGGTCAGAACATTGTGCTGGCAATTTGACGACCCTGGTTTGATTCCTGTTGGAGGAGATTTTTCTCCTGGAGTTAACATCAGTGCTGACTCCATTCTCCCCAAAAGTCTTTCGGATGAGACTGTAAACCAAGGCCCCATTTGCGAATGCACGCAGAACATCTTGCGCATACATTAAATCCTGTTCCGCTTTTCGGAAGAGTAGGCCATTGTGTGCTGGTGGAAACAGATGACAATATTTACACAACTGCTTACACACAGGGACTGGATAAAAAAAAGCACAGAAGTGCTTATTCCATTATCCTCGATATAAAAAAAAAAAATTAAAAGATAAATAAATAACGCTCTTGGGTCACCCAGAATATACACTCTGACTCACTACTCATCCCACCTGGGAATCACTGTGAGATTGAAATTGCACACTGAATGAGAAATTTGCGTGTATGACTGTTTTCAAGTACCTCGCCATAAAGGCAGCCATACTCCGTCTTCAGAGGAGTAGTTGACAGTAAAAGGCTAGGATCTGAAAAAAGGATGCTTTTCTTCAATTTCGTTGTCTAGTGTTTCTTTGTATTAGACTATGAAAGATCTACCAGCCTTGTGAGATTAGTATTTGCTTGTGTTGAGTATCTTAGCAACAACTGTCATTTAAAGTTGAAGTTTACATTTGGGGTTGGGGGGGGGGGGGGTGCTTGTGGTCATCTCTTCATGACAGAATGTTAGAGAGATCATTTTGTAACAAGTCTTTGTGCAGCAGTTTTGTAGGAATTAGGTAGGTGGTAAGGTCGGTGTTTTTCTTTCAAAACTTACAAATGAGTATAAGGGTTAAAAGAACTTTAAAATTAAACTGGAAAGCAGACACCTAGAGCTAATCCATCAGTGTTTCATTAAAACCCCCCCAAAAAACCCAACTCCAAAACATCCAAAAACCGCTTTAATGATAGGATGCCAAAAGATATTTTTCCTAAGTAGACAATACAGTTGATAATGAAAGTGAGGTGGAAATCATATGGAGGAATACTAACGAACAGTGTTAACCTCTTTACTGCGCTGTTGACGAACAGCGTTTGTCATAGAAACCACCACCAGCAATGTTCAGTTGACGATCACTGTTCATCATGATTCAATGCTCTCTCTGTTTCGTCCAGCATGTGCCAGAGCAAAATATGTTGGCAAAGAAAGGGTTAATAAGGAGAGGTGAAGGAAAATGACTGAGGCACTGGTGTGTTTCATGTTTGATTTCTATTTACAAGATATAGCGCTATATTAGTTCCATGTATTATTATTATTTTCAGATCCCAGTCATCTGTCTGATTGCCATGGCCATGATGATGATCAGCTTGCTGCTCCCAGGGGGTGAGTTCTGTGCATGCACACACACATGCTTGCACGTGCACACAGACACACAGACACACACACAGACACAACACAGACACGGACACACAGACACACAGACACAGACACAGACACACACAGACACACACAGACAGACAGACAGACAGACAGACAGACAGACACACACACACACACACACACACACACACACACACACACACACACACACACACACACACACACACACACACACACACACACACGCAGGCACGCACGCACGCATGCACGCACGCACACACGCATGCACGCACACACGCATGCACGCAAACACACACACACACACACACACACACCACACACACACACACACACACACACACACACACACACACACACACACACACACACACACACACATGCATACACACATGCAGGCAAATACTCAAGCAGAAAGAGATCTGTGCGTGCCTCAAGCAAAGCTTTTTTTTTCCTCTTAGCTAGTTTTATTGTGATATCATAGATTTTTCATAATCAACCACATCAATCATATCACATACTGTACAACATTTCACCACATCATACCACACCACTATCCCAGAAGTCAGAATGCGGCTACCTTCAAGGTGGGCAAAAATCGTGGCATATGCACAATCTCACCATTGGTGAACCTCGGAGCTCTAGCTGACGAATACAAAACAATAAATAAATGAATATAAAAAAAGAAGATAGAAGCACACCACCTCCCTCTCCCCCAACAGACCCAAACTCATCAGACTATCTGTGGTGGTGCTGTGTGCAGAGAACGCCAGCGAGCAGCTGATGTACGTGCTGTTCTGGGGTTCGGCCACCGCCATCTCCATGGCGATCATGATGCTGTTCGGCACGACCTTCGTGGACCAGCCCCACCTGACCCAGGACAAGGTCAAAATGGAATAGCTATATGACAGGGGCATCTTCCTTGTCTGACTCCAGGACTCCAGTTAAACAAAGAAAAAAAGAAATTAATCAACCCTCATCTATCCTCGTGCGCAGTAAAGTGTTATGTGCTTAGGTTCGTCTGGGGTGGGTGGGGTGGGGGTGTTGTTGATTTAATGTCACTCGCTGCCAGCATCTTTTCGTTGAGTGTTGAAGGTATTGTTGTAGTTGTAGTCTTCTGGGGGTTGGTTATTTTTTGATAGTTTTATAAAGGCCAGATATGAAATTGTGATGTGTGGTTTTTGTTAGTGTTAGTTATGGCGTTGAAGAAAGCTGGTTATATTGTAGGTTTTTTTCATTAATGTGAGAAAGTTTGAATTAAAATGGATTTCTAAAAAAAAAAAAAAACAAGAAAGAAGAAAAAAAAAGTGAGCTTTTCAGCTTGACATTAATTTCACGCCTATATTAGGAATTTTTGTTGCAGATTATTTTGTAGGAATACAGAAGACAGTATTCTGTATTTTTGGAAAACTTAATGAATGTTGCAATGAAATGAAAATGAGATATGCCATATCTTTTGGGCTTGTTTACATTTTTTGGTGCCAATAAGTACAAGATTAAAAAAAGAAAAAGAAAAAAAGTCAGCCTAAAAATTGAAAATTTGCTGGTAGTGAGTGAGTTAATCGATGATGGGAAATCTGGGGTTAATTAATCACAGTGTGGTTAAGGTTTCAGTTTTGGCTTTTCAGGGGCTTTTCTTTTGATTTCTTGTCAGCTCACATTCGCTAGGTGTCGTGTCTAGCATCACTATCAGAGATTTCCAGCAAGCAGCATACATATCAGCCTCGTGCATGCTGGTTGTGTTCTCACATTGTGCGTGTGTTGGTTGTGTTCTCACACCTCTGTGTTTGTTTGTCTCTTTTGTGTCAGCGGTGAAACAATGATCTCTCTGATTTTTACGATTGCATTTCTGAATGAAGGTGAAAAAAATATGTCCCAAGCGCATTTTTTGGCATCATGTGCTGAATTATCTATGTCAGGCTGTCTCAGTGAAGAAATTTGCTGTGCTACCTCTCTCTGCTGCATTTGCCACTAACTTTGATCCCTCCTCTCTCCCCCCCCATCTCTACCTGTCCCCCCACCCCCCTAGATTAGCATGGTGCATTGAAACTATTTCCTCTTTCAGCAAAAACAGCTGTGAAAGTTGTGCTTGCTTTAGGATTGTTGAAGAGACAAGTGGTAGAGGAGGGAACAATATTCTCTGAAATAGTCTGGCACTGGGTAAGTAAGTGTACTGGCCAAACATAAATTTAGGGAAACATTTGGTGGAAAGGTTTTTGTAGAAAAAAGTTTGGTCAGACTTGAACCAACTCCAAGCACTTGTATGTGATGTTAGAACACCAATCCTAAGTTTCAGACTGACAGCCTTTAAGAGTCAGTGATACCACGCCCATGTCTCTTCTTTACAAGGCAACTTCATTGCAAGACATCAAACAAATTAAGATAAAGTCATGAATTAATAAAATTATGGAACAACGAATTGTACCTAAACTTCACAATTTTCCTCTCCCTGTCTTATGTCGTTCCTTTTGACTTGTTTGGGTCCTTTTTCCATGTGAATTCTTAGGCTTTGACATTTATCGTAATTGGTTCATGTAAGAGTCACAAGTCAAGGAATGTCTTTAATCAGTAATGCTGCTCAAATACTTTGATCACTGACTTTTGGGTGAAATGTGTACTGCTTTTGTGACATCCGACTAAGCTGGCTTCTGTGTGTAGAAAATACAAGACAAGCAGAATATTTGTGTTTTAAACATAAGACTAGATAAGTTAGAAATAAAAAAAAAAGAATCATCATAAGGTTGTGGTAAGCGTTTTTATAGTGTGGTATGTGAAAATTCGGTGGGGTAGAATAGTGTTTTCAAAGTTGGTGAATAGAGCCACTGCTTGTGAAAAGTTTTGATTTTTAAAGTATGATTATAAAAATTATATACACCGGTGTATACCAGTGTAGAAATTGTAAAATTGGCAGTTTTTTCCTGGTGGCGGAAGCAATTGTAGTTCTGTCAGCTCTTGTAACTTTCTTTTCTGTTTTCAGTTACATTGCATTTTTTGCATTGACTTAGACATGCAGGCATAACTGTGCATACATGCACACCTGCACATACAGAAATTCATCCATAAGCACACACATGCACATATTCCTGAAGTGTCATTTGCTCACACGGATTTTTCTGGGATTTTTCTCTGGTTATGTCTTGACTTGTTAAAATAACAAGAAAATGTTTGAACCAAATAAAAAATTCAGATGATTTTTAGAAGATAACATAACTGGAAAAATAGTAACATTGGAAGCATGTGGAACAACTTTCTGATTAGTTCGTCTTTTAAAAAAAAGCCCTCTGAAATTTTTTTTTCATTGTATATCTTAAAGTCCTGTTCATCACACAAGATGCAGGTATGTTTTCTGTGATTCCTGTTACCACACACACACAAACACACACACACACACACACACACACACACACACACACACACACACACCACACACACACACACACACACACACACACACACACACACACACACATTTTGAGAATAAAGCATCAATTTAATTGTACACCATGACATTGTTTGTTCATGATGCCACCTCTCTAAGTGTAACTTGTACCAGTTCTCTGTAAAATACAACCAAGCTCCACATCATCCTTAGGGGTACAAACCTCCACAACAACAAAAAAATCTCTATTTTTTTCTTTCTTTTGTAGCTTAATATTAGAATATCTTCTACCTGATTTCTGCCTGTTCAATCTTTATTTGAATATATATATCTATGAGTCATATTATGCCTTGCCTTCTGCCCACAACCCACACATGTGGAGGAATTCAGAGAAAAGCTCTTTAGTTAAGTACTTTGATGACTCTCCAAAGAACTAAGGGAAAATAAGAGGAAGAAATCCTATGTTTATTTCGTATTGTAAGATATCCTCTGATATGTACTTTTTGATTATTTTATACTGCTTGCACATTTTTGGTTTTTTTTTTTTTTTTTTGGTTTGTTTATTTGTTTACTTTTTTTTTTTCTTAATTGTTCAAAGAGATCAACTGATGAAAGTGACCGTGTCACTGTAGCATCTCTCATTAGTTTTTTTTAAAGAAGCCATCACACATGTGAACTGGTATCAGTTACAGTATTGTTAGCTTCAGTTACAGTATTGTTAGCTTCAGTTACAATATTGTTAGCTTCAGTTACAATATATTGTTAGCTTCGGTTACAATATTGTTAGCTTCAGTTACAATATTGTTAGCTTCAGTTACAATATTGTTAGCTTCAGTTATGATATTGTTAACTTCAGTCACAATATTGTTAACTTCAGTTACAATATTCTTAGCTTCAGTTTCAATATTGTTAACTTTAGTCACAATATTGTTAACTTCAGTTACAGTATCGTTACCTCAAGCTACCTCTTAGTTTATGCACAGCGTGTTCTAAGTACTGAGAGAACTTTTTGATTTTAGCTGGAGTCCTGAATGAAGACGAGGCTGAACTGGGAAACACAAGTAAAAATCCCATCCTAAGATGTTGTAGTCCCATAGCCGGAACATTTTGATCTCTTAATAAGCACCACAGTGTTCTGTTCTCTGTGTGTGTGTGTGTGTGAAGCGATGCTCTCTCATCATTTGGTGATATGGAAGTGGACTGCAAAGTGATGTACATTTTTGGTTGGTTTTGTTTGGTTCTTTTTAGCTTGTGTGTATGTGTGAGTGTGTGTGTGTATGTGTGTGTGTGTGTGTGTGTGTGTGTGTGTGTGTGTGTGTGTGTGTGTGTGTGTGTGTGTGCGTGTGTGTGTGTGTGTGTTCTTTGTTTGAATATTGCTTTGTTAAAACTAAAAAGTGATATTACCCTCCCCCCCCCCCCCCTCCCCAAAGAGTGTGTGTGTGTATTTTGTGCGTTTGTGTGTATTTAAGCGTTATGATTTATTCCTTATGGTATTCTGTATTTTTTGTTGCTGATTGGTAGAATGTAAAAGTAGCATATCCCTTGACTGACTAGTGTACATGTTTTGCTTTTTTTTGCCCATTTTCAGTTCATTTGGAGCACTTGCTTGTTTCAGTTAGTTTTTGTTTTGTTTTTGTTGCTACATGTGAAATGCAATGAAGCGATTTCATCAGGTGGAACTCCTACAGTTAGACTCAACATCTATACATATATATAGAAACAGCTTTCCTTTGCTGTATATATTAAACATCACTTTTATTAGAGTATTATTTTATTTCTCTGAACCATGTTGAAATCAGTGACATCTTTAAAAAAGAAAATATTTGGTCATTGTCATCTGTGCTAAAGTAGAGGATGTTATTTTGGAAGATTCTATCATCATTCCTTATATACTATTTGAGGCTAAGAAAAAGTGAATGTTGAGTGGTCACTGAACAAAATGCTTGAAGTTTAGATGTTTGAGTTAGTATCTTCAAACTGAAGAGAAACTTTATAGTATGGAATATGTGGTGTCAGTGAAAGTCATTCTACTGGTGCATATTATTAGAAAGGCGTTGTAATATGGTTTAGTCTCTGGATATGTTGTAATGGTATGGTTTTATGTTTTATTCAGGTTTGTGTTCTTTTTGCATGCATTTAGGTAATGGTCTGATCATTAAGAATGGGAAAGGTGATTGTGTCATGGTGACGGGTTATGATTTTTGTTGTACAGGATTATGAATCACAATGCATGTCTATCCATTAAAAGCATTTTACACACAGGGGTCACATGATTGATGAGAATTTTTTGCATCTGTGTTTTCGTCTTGTTTTGTATCAATTGTTATGTTAAGCTCATGTGTGAAGTAAAATGGAGTGTGTAAATAAGACGCATATTTATTTGCATTTTAGTCCATCCTGATTTTGTGGTTTGCCTCTTCATTTTTGCTGACTGCAGTTGCAAGATAATTGATCCATGAAGCAGGAAAATGTTTGCCTTGTGTGTGTGTGCGTGTGTGGTCACTGTGTGTTTTGACTTCTCACAAAAGAACCAGTAATGAAACCATTCCTTCCAGTAAGACAAGAAAGTATATAAAATTCTTATGTTGTATTAAAGTTGCTTGTAGTCATCCTATACATTGATCGTGCATTGAGAGTTGTAAGTTTAAAGTGAATGCATTATTCAAGAACTCTGGTATAAAAGTTAAAATGTATTTCGCAAGCATGGTTCTGTCTTTCGATGCATGTAATAAATAGATTGACATGAAGTGAATACTGTATTTTACAAATCATAGGGAGATTTTAAACACAACAAACTTTTACCTGTGGTGAGCCTAAGGTTTGGAGAAATATGTCTGAGCATTAATGTAAATCAGAATTGTATTAAAGCTGACTTCAAATATGAATGACAAGAAAGCCATTGATGTCATTTTTGCATGCATATATTGACTGATCACAGATTTTTTAAAAATCAACCGTCTTAGCATTTTGTATCTGAGGTTGGACAGAGGAAGTGTAACTCATGATGTTCCCACAGTCCTCTCCCCCTACTCCCTCCCCCCTTACCCCCTCCCTACCGCAGTCCCCCATCTTTTTTTGTTCTTCATAGGTTCAAAGTGAACAAAAGTTGTTGTTTTTTTCTTTTTCTTCATAACAGTCATTTGCTTTTAAGAGCACTGCTGACTGGAATTTTCAGTGACAAGAACTGCAAAAAATTCAATTCCAAATCTAATTTTAGTTCAATATTCATTTAATGTAAAAAATGTGCTGTGCAACAATCTCAAGCAACACTTTGGAATTGGGATATTTCAAACATCCTTTGATTTTGTTTGAAGTAAGTTGGCTTTGTAAGTTGATCAGTCTCTTGACTTTTGAACAAAGGTCAGCTTTGTTTCTGTAACTTTGGATCATTGTTGGATTTGTCAATCATTTTGAGGAACACTTTCACATGCTTATCTTATACATCAAAATGAGATTTGAAAATGTGTTGGGGCTGTCTGCTATGATTTGTAGTGTAGTATAACCCAAAATATATGGTAATATGAGTGCTAGGATTTACCTTGATTTTTAGAATGATGAAAACAGCAGTATTAAGTGTGTATCCTGTTCTTGAGATTAACTGTTTTGATCAAAACAGATCACAAAACTTCAGGATTTTAAGTTTGAATGAGACAGAATTAAAGAGAAAGAGAAAGACTTTGTGTGTGTGTGTGGGTGTAGATGCACAAAGTTATGGTAGTTGTCATTCTCCATTTCAATTTGTTGATCTATATTCCAGTTTGACACCGATTTTGTTGGTTTGTACTTTTTATTTTCTTACTTCTGTGGTTATTCATTTCACAGAATTTTTAGAAATATTGGAATAAAGTTCTAGTGTCTCTTACCTCGAGTGATCGGACCAATCATTTGTTGGTGACACATACTTTTGGTAACAGACATATAATTACTCCTTCATACACTGATCATACCTGCCCTCTTTAGGGTAGGAAAGGTAAAGCAGCGAGGGAGGAGAGAGATGGGCGCCGCCCTCAATATAGCTTGCCTCTAGAGAAGCTGAGGTCTCTGATGCCTTGCTTCCCTATGATCGCCTAGGTTATTGGGAAACTTTTACCTTTACCTTTTACATTGATCATATTGGTAGCTGCATGGTATAGGGACATGTAACATTATGGAGATGCTTCTTATTACTTAGCATGTATTCGCTATTATAGGCATAAGCAAATTTTGAAGCAAATATTTTGTTGCTGTAGTTTGGTTTGACTTTCTTTAAAATGGAATATTTTGATTGATTTTGCTCATGAAGAAAAATAGTTGACATCCATTAAAACTGAATTTTGTAGACATCCATTAAAACTGAATTTTGTAAGCACAAATGCAATTCCCTTGCCTTCAGATAAGAAAAAGTCAAGCAATTTCTTGCATCATCAAGATTGAAACAAAAAGTTTGGATGTCATTGTTTTATGTGAGTTTGCATATGAAATAGGGGGGGGGGGGGAGTGGTGTTGTATGCTTAAAAAAAAAAATGTAGGTAGATAATTAGCAAAGTGTATGAGGGAATATCTGTTGTGTTTAGTTCTGTCAGTGTACTGTCTTAATGAGAACAGTTTTGAGACCATGAGTAATTAATATGGAAAAAAAAAGTCACAACCATTTCCATTTTTGTTCAGAAGATGGTTGTAAGAGCCACATGGATTAGGCTATGTTTTTTATGGTAATGGTTCTTAAGTGTTGGGACATAAGTAAAATCCTGGTGTTGCCTGATGGATTCAGTGTGCAAATGTATCAGGAGGTGTTGGTTTTGAACCTGAAGTTGAAAGTTACTGGAGCCACTGAAACTGAATGAGGTGACAGCCCTGATATGGCTTTCGTGGTTGGAAGGGCTATAAACAATATGGTATGATAAGTGTGCAAATTTTCTGTGATCTCCAAGGTGAAGTTGCATACAGACCTGCTAGTGCCTTACTCCCCTGTGTTTATGCATGCATGCAGAAAATGAAGTATGCAGGTTTAAGATATTCTAATTCACTTCATGCGAGTATTTGGGGCAGAGACACAAAGTTCCTTTCATGCACCTGAGGCTTTATGATCTTATTTGGTTATGCATTGGGTGAAGTATCTGCTGAAAGGTTTTTAGGTAGTTGGGGTGTATGTAGCCTTTGTAAAATATTCTTCACATCACTTTGGAGAGCCTTGACATTGGGGGAAAAAGAAAGCTGCTTTTTGTAATGGTACACCCACACGATTACATTCATCCATGCACACATACCAAGTGTGCAAATGAGTGCAGTTACATACAAACACCAGCTTACACAGAAGTTCAGGTTTAGGGTCTTCACGAGTAGCGGGAAAAGCAAGAAGCATACATCTTTGGCATCATTCCAAGAGCCCTCAGTTCTATAAGGATTGATACTCATAAACATTATTGTTTAAACACGGAAGAATGATTGATATCATGATGTCTTGGCATTCGATAGTTGTGCTTTTTTTTCCCTGCCAGTGTCCATTAAGTAGTTAGCACATAGAAACTTCATAGAGTTGAGGAATGCATCGCTGTATAGAGACATGTAAAGGACAAAAGGAGATATTTTTGTTTGATATTTTATAATCGTGGGGTTTCGTTATTCTTACAGTATTTAGGAGGTAGCATATAGCTTTTTTGAGTCACCTCATTGTATAGAGACATGTACATTACTAAAGGAGAGATTAAAAAAAAAAAAGTATTGAGGATGAGTTTTATTTTCTTCTAACAGTGTCTGGGAGATTGCAGATAAAAACTTTCTTGAGCTTATCAACACATCATTGCATACAGACAGAATTTCAGAACAGGAAAAGTTGCAAAAAAATGCAGTTCTTGAAAAATGATGCTTTTAGTTGTTAGTACTTGAGGGGGGTTCTTTTTATAGAATAGTTTTTATTTGAAAAGATCCCGTTTTGATGTGTAAAATTGCTTGCTTAATGACTATATGATGTATGGTGGTGATGTACACGATGTAATTTTCACGGGAATCCTTCATATGTTGACTGTGAGAAAGCACAGGCCTTTGAGCATTTTGAATGCTGAAGACTGATGGATTGAGCCTGGAAACACAGACTCAAGTTCAGTGAAGAAGGTTTTGCTT
Organism: Stramonita haemastoma; assembly: GCA_030674155.1. NCBI lineage: Eukaryota > Metazoa > Mollusca > Gastropoda > Neogastropoda > Muricidae > Stramonita > Stramonita haemastoma. Next base: position 8,915,340 of record CM060325.1, on the reverse strand, counting down.
TGAAGAATTGCCAAACACCAGTTTATTCACTGTTTGCAGACATACATTGAATCGTCACTATTTTGCCTAGACCAATACTTTGTAATGAACAGCATATAATAAATAGAGGTAAAAAAAAAAAAAGTAATGTCTATTGGCAGTGTGGTTTAGTGTGCAAGTGTGTGGTGTGTGAGTGTGTGTGTGTGTGTGTGGTGTGTGTGTGTGTGTGTGTGTGTGTGTGTGTGTGTGTTTGTGTGTGTGTGTGTTTTACGTGGTGCTGCGTGCGTGTGTGTGTGTGTGTGTGTGTGTGTGTGTGTGTGTGTGTGCGCGCGTACATGGTTGCATGTGTGGTTTAGTGTGCGTGCGTGCATGTGCATGATGTTTGTGATCTCCCAAATCATCTTGACAGGTACTGCAGCTGAGAAAATTGGGTGTTTGACCTCTTTCCATTGTTTCCTATGAAGTTGTGGCTTTGAATCTGAATCATGGCGCCTGATGAATTAAGTAAGGGTGGGGGTTCAAACACTCTCTCAAGTCAACTTAAAGCGCAGACCTGCCATTGCCTTATTTCTCTTAGTGGTACATGCATGCAGAAGAACAAACATGGACGTTAAAGATTCCATAAAGAGTGCCAGCATTCAGGGTTTTTTGGAAGCACACATATAGCCAGAATGGGGACGGGATAGCCTGGTGGTCTGAATGATGTGCCGTGATCTGCTGTGTTCGAATCTCGTTCAAGATCTTTCCTCGGGAATTGACATCAGTGCCGACTCCACTCCCCCAAAGTCCTTAGATGAGGCTATCAACTGAGATCTTGTGTGCAAGCGCACGCAGAACATCTTGCGCACACGTTAAAATCGGTTCCGCTTTTTGGAAGAGTAGGCCATTGTGTGGTGGTGGGAACGGATAGCAAGATTTACAAAACTGCATACACACGGGGACTGGATGTAAAAAAAGCACACGAGTGCTTATTCTATTATCCTCGAAATAAAAACAATAAATAGATAAATAAATAAATAAATGTATTCTGTACCTGGAGAGGGATAGGCTCTACCATAATCAACTTGCCAAAGAGACACAGCCTGAAAAGTTCAACGCAGTGCCCCAACAACTCCACAGGTAATAAATTACATACAGCATGAAAACAGTGTTGTTGTTGTTTGCCTTTCCCCTCACACTGGGTGAGAAGTTTGCGTGTATCGGCTGTTTTTGAGTACCTCCGCCATGTAGGCAGCCAAACTCCGGCTTCAAGAGATTTTTTTCTTAGTTGATGGAGAATGAGGTTTGCTATGCTAAGAGCTTGTCACGGTTGAAGACAATCTAAACATAAAATTTCAAACATATTTCAACATTTTGTTGAAAAAACATTTTCAAAAATTTCAACATTTTTATAAATAATTATAGCTCATGACAAGTTGCTGACATCAATCACTGACAATGCTTTTGGCCTGGGCCAGAGACAGTTCTGACTGGAAGGCATGAGGGATGTTTCTTAGCAAGTGCACCACTGCACAAGGACCTATTTTCTTCTTAGCAAAGGACTGACGTTTCTTCTTAGCAAAGGACTGACGTTTCTTCTTAGCAAAGGACTGACGTGTCTTCTTAGCAAAGGACCTATGTTTCTTTTTAGCAAAGGACCTATGTTTCTTTTTAGCAAAGGACCTATGTATCTTTTTAGCAAAGGACCTATGTTTCTTCTTAGCAAAGGACCTATGTTTCTTCTTAGCAAAGGACCGATGTTTCTTTTTAGCAAAGGACCGATGTTTCTTTTAGTAAAGGACCTAAGCTTCTTTTTAGCAAAGGACCTTCGTTCTTTTTATCAAAGGACCTTCGTTTCTTTTTATCAAAGGACCGATGTTTCTTTTTTAGCAAAGGACTGATGCTTTTTCTTAGCATGTG
>CM060325.1:8898462-8908462 GCA_030674155.1 Stramonita haemastoma | reverse complement strand
TCTCTCTCTCTCTCTCTCTCTCTCTCTCTCTCTCTCTCTCTCTCTCTCTCTCTCTCTCTCTCTCTCTCTCTCTCTCTCTCTCTCTCTCTCTCTCCCTCACTGGCCCCCTCCACCCTTCCCATCCTTGTCCCTCTTCCACCCAATTTCTCTGCCTCCCAAAACAAGGCAAGGGGCTTTTAGGTCGAAGTTTATTCAGCCAGCCTTTGACATAATGACAGAGGGAAATGGGAGTGTGTGTGTGGCAGAGGCTTAATGGGGATGTTTACAACCCTGACCTGACCCCCATGTGTGAAAGGAACTTTAAATATGTGGCTTTGATGGAAAGGGATGCACATTGCTAGGCTGTTGGGGGAGTTTTGTGTTTCCTTAATTTATGGGTGGGGGGTGGGGGGGGGATCTGACTTGTTTTTTTTTCCATTTTCTTTTATGGATAAGTACGTGCAGAAAAGGAAACAGACACAAGCAGAAAGTGAGGAACCAGGCAATTTAAGAAAGAAAGAGAAACGATTTAAGAAAGAAAGAGTACGATTAAAGAGAGAAAGAATATGGTTTAAGAAAGAAAGTGTAGGATTTTAGAAAGAAAGAGTACAATTTATTGATTACTTGAATCATGAAAAGTTTTTTTGTCTCTTCATTTCTGAACAGAGATTTCATAACAACTGAAAACACTGATTCTGTCACAAAGTATTCTTTTACACCCCTGATAATGATCTTTTATAAATTCAGGTTTTGAAAAGGAGCCTACAACGGTTTGCTGTATAACTGTGTTAATCCCATGATAGAATCTGCCTCACATCATCTTTGAAAAGAAAAACCGACTAAATGTGTCTGGAATGACAACCGGCTGACCTAACCAGATCTCTGGCATATCAGGTCTGTATACATGCTAACGCATAAAAAGCCATCTGTATTAGCCTTTCACCAGTACTTAGTTCAAAGTCCAAGTTCCTCCTCCTTCATTTTCTTTCAATCTTTTTCCATTTAAGGTAAAAGGTAAAGGTGTCCCATATCCTAGGCAGTTGTAGGGAAGCGAGGCATAAGAGACCTCAGCTTCTCTAGGGGCCAGCACATTGAGGGCTGTGCCCATCTCCTCTCCATCACTGCTTTACATTCCCTGACCTTAAAGAGGGCAGGTACCCATTTACAGCTGGGTGAACTGGGGGGGGGGGGGGGGGACTGTACTGAAGCCAAGGCGGCAAATAGTCACCCATCCAACTGGTAACCAGGCTCCATGCTGCTTAACTTGACTGGGGGAAAGCTAGCGCTCTGACTACTTAGCTATCCCGCCCCCTTAAGAAACATAAAACAACACTTTATCAGCCTTCCACCAGTGCTAGTTTCAAAGTTACAGTTCCTCCTCCTTTCTCCTTTATTTATTTATTTATTTTTACATCCTTTCCCATTTCTTTCTTAATAAATGAGCAGCAAACCAAGACAGCAGATCAAGGAGTAAGAAGCAGGGACCAGGGCGGTTCATTGTCCCGTACAATGCTCATTGTGTGGTAATGAGGAAGGGGAAACAGCTGCATCTCTTTCTCCTCCTCCTTCCCACCCCTCGTCTACCCCTGTCTGGGTCCCTCCTTTTCCTCCCTCTTTTCCTTTTCCTCTTCTTTCAAGACTAAGGTAGTTAAAGATTTTAGTTTCAATGCTCTCCTCTCTCCTAGCCAGCTTTGTAAAATATTGAGCGTGGAGCAGTTGAGACGATGACAAAGCTTCAATCTTTTGCAATGAAGGACATGGTTGAATGCATTTTCTTTTTTTTTCTTTTTTTTTTCAGGATCTGGTTATGCAGGCTGGGTTTTCCATTTTCAAGTAGGGCTCCTGTCCTTTTCTGGTGTTCAGCTTTGTGAGAATCGTAGTACTGGGGCAGGGTTGGCTGCTTGGTTGTGTTGGTGAAGTGAAGTAAGTGCAGAGCTGATCCTGTCTGTATCTCAGTCGTGTACATAAATGAAGAAGATGGATAATCCTGGTTAGGGTTCCAATGTGTGTGTGTGTGTGTGTGTGGTGTGTGTGTGTGTGTGTGTGTGTGTGTGTGTGTGTGTGAGAGAGAGAGAGAGAGAGAGAGAGAGAGAGAGAGAGAGAGAGAGAGAGAGAGAGAGAGAGAGAGAGAGAGATTTGATTTGATTTAATTTGATTTGATTTGATTTATTCTTTTATATCGAGGGTAATGGGATAAGCACTCTTGTGCTTTTTTACATCCAGTCCCCGTGTGTATGCAGTTTTGTAAATGTTATCTGTTCCCATCGGCACACGATGGCCTACTCTTACGAAAAGCGGAACAGGATTTAACGTGTGCGCAAGATGTTCTGCATGCGTTCGCACACGGGGCCTCGGTTTAAAGTCTCATCCGGACTGTAGGGGAGAGAGAGAGAGAGAGAAGAGAGAGAGAGAGAGAGAGAGAGAGGAGAGAGAGAGAGAGAGAGAGAGAGAGAGAGAGAGAGAGAGAGAGAGAGAGAGAGAATTGTAAAAAATAACGGAAACGAGGTTTTTGTATTTTGTATTTTTTTGTATTTTGTACCACTTTATGTCACGCAGATTTCTCTGCGTGAAATTCGGGCTGCTCTCCCCGGGGAGAGTGCGTCGCCACATGTGCAGCGCCTACCCATTTTTTTTTCTTTTTTCTGCATGCAAGTGTATTTGTTTCCCTATCAGAGTGGCTTCTTTCTACAGAATTTTGCCAGGGACAACCCCCTTGTTGCCGTGGGTTCTTTTACGTGCGCTAAATAGTGATGTGTAACACACGGGACCTCGGTTTATCGTCTCATCCAAAAGACTAGCGCCCAGACCACCACTCAGGGTCTAATGGATGGGGAAAAAGTTTTGGGTCCAAACGGGGTACGAACCCCGCACAATCCGACCCGGACTTTTTGCTTTCTAAGCAAGGCGCGTGACCACCTAGACCACCGATCCACCTTGCACCAGTCTTCCGCTTTCTTTGTTTTATAAACTAACGACGTAAAAACAAACTGTATGATATGTAGCAGTATTTGATACCAAACATGAATACTGCAAAACAGCACACAGAGAAGCAACAACAACAAAAAAAGTAAACCAAATACCCCCCCCCCCCCCCCAACCTACACCCCTCTCCCGAATAAAAAGAAAAACCAAGAAAACCCTAAAAGAGAACAATCCCCCCTACCCCTAAAACCCCAACCAACCAACCACCCTACCCTCCTGATTAACTGGTGCCAGGACAGATGTAATGACCTACTAATAGACAAACCCACGGATTATAGTTAAGTAACCAGGAAAACAATGATATGTTTACTAACAAACAATGACATTGGTATTTTCTATTGTTCATTTAGCATTTTAGCAATGTAGGGAAGGGGGATATTAATTATGATATATATAAATATTTCTATCCCTCTCCTTGTGCCGGTCTTTCTCCTTTCAATTCTAACATCTCTCTTACTTATTTTCTACTTTTCCAGTTACTTTCCTTGCAATTGTTTTCGTTAAAGTCTTACAAACATTTTCTTTTCATACGTTATATTACATTTGTTTTTTGTTCTGGCGACCAAGTAGTAATACTGTATACTCTGGGATGGGGCAGAATGTGTTCTGCAGTATCGTTTGCCCATATGGCCTGTTTTGTGCGTATTTTTGTACATCAAAGTGTTCATGACCCTTTAAAAACATTTTTTGTAACATGGGGATGATTTAAGCGGAATGACTGGTGTTCTAATGTTTTTTGGGCCTTAAGGAATAAATGATCAAGGTACTTTGTCATTTAACTTTTTTAAGATTGCAAGTTTAAAGGGATTAGATGGTGTTGACGTTGAACTTGAGATGAATGTTATTGCAGCTGCTGAAATTGGTATAAGATAATAGCCCTGATACGACCTTTGTAGCCTAATCAGTGGGGCGATAAACAACATGAGCAAATAAATTAATAAATCGATAGGCCTAAATAGATAACTCCATTCAATTTGACAACACTGGTATTTCTGTCTGCTTCATAGGATTCATTATTGCTCACTGACGCGATCAGAAATCTACACAGAGAAGGCAGGTAGCCTCTGGAACAGGAAGGAAAGAGGAAGGACAGACAAACACGTTATGCTGGCTCCGTTTTGTTAGAGGAGAACTAGAAAAGAAAGCTCAACGCGGTACAGTGCCAAGCCTGGGATTCCAGATTGTTCTTTCTTCTCCCCAGGAAATCCCACAGAGCTGAACGTTTTGGACAGAAGACAACCATTCATTTCAAACTGCCTCCGTGTGCCAATGGTGACCTCTTCACATTCTGATTAGGCCTATACACAGCGCAGGTGTGCAAGATGCGCAGAGGTGCAGAGTTCACAGAGGTGAACCAAAGGTCACATACAGGACGACCTCCGTGCCGATTTAGCCGTGAGATGCTGACGTCACTTTCTGTCTAAAGGAGTGTTATTTTGTTCTGTGCTTTTGATTAAAAAAAAAAAATCTTATTCGCGTTTATTTTCTGATTTTTTTTCAAACCAAAGAGAACTCTGTGACAGTGTAAGCAAGTCTCAGTAGTACACAAAGGCTTCTTTGGAAAGGACCGACCTGAATCTCCTGGCAGAATGAAAAACAGGAAATGCTGATTGCATTACTGCAAGAAAAACAAACAGGAGCAAGTATATCTAGTTGAAGAAAGGGCTGAAAACAATTTTTGCAAGATTATCGAGTTTTCTTTTTCAGTTTCTTACTGTAGTCCGACGTAAAACGAAAACAGATTCATTATATCACGGGTGTGTGTATGCCCCTCCTCCCCATCTACAGAGAGACAAGGCAAGGCAAGGCAAGGCAAATTCTTTTATTCGAGGATAATAGATAAGCACACATGTGCTTTTTTACATCCAGTCCCCGCCCTTTTCAGGGATAACATCAAAATAAAAGATATTAAACAATAAAACTATACGCAGTACCAAACAACATACGGAAATAAGTACACTGCATATAATAAGGTAAGAGAAATGCGACAGTACACTACATATAATAAGGTGAGAAAGGTGCACTCATTCAGAAGAGAAAATCAGAAGTCACAATAAAATAATTTGGATTATTAAAGAAGAAGAAAAGAAACGAAAAACAAAAACAAAAAAAACCAGAACAAAACAAACAAACAAACAAATAAACAAACAAAAAAAACAAACAAAAAAACAAAACAAAAAAAACAAAACCCCAACCAAACAAACAAAGAAACAAAGAAACAAAGAAACAAAGAAACAAACAAACAAGAGAGAGAGAGAGAGAGAGAGAGAGAGAGAGAGAGAGAGAGAGAGAGAGAGAGAGAGAGACAGACAGACAGACAGACAGACAGACAGACAGACAGACAGACAGACACCCCTCCCCCACACACACACTTCCGGGAATAGGAGATGGGCTTCTCACAGTGGCCGGCAGACACATTTATTGTTAGGCATCAGTTACACTTCTTGGGACAAGAAGTTTTTTGTCAGCTTGCCAGCAACAGTATGAACAGATGTTGAGACAGTGCTGATCCTTATCACAAGGCTAAAACATCAATGCCATAATCAACTTAAAATGGCGTAAAATTCTTCCACCCCCCCCAACCCCCCCCCAACCCCCCCCCAACAAAACAAACAACATATCCCCTAAAAAAACAACAAAATAACATCACCCCTAAAAAAACAACGACAAAACCCAAACCAAACAAAGCAACCCCCCCCCAAAAAAAAAAAAAAAAAAGAAAAAAAAAGAAGAAAAAAAGTGGGATTCTTCCTTAATGTACCACTCTTAAAAAAAGAGTAAATGAAGGATCGGTAGTCTACTGCAATACCTAATGATTTATGAAAGTCTCTCTTATATAACTTAACATCAGTTCAGCACCAATATATGTTTTTAAGATAATTATTGTTAAAACTGACAACAATGCATATCTTTAGACTATGGTATAAAATCAAGAGATTATTATCATTATTATTATTATTATTATCATCATCATCATCATCATCATCATCATCATCATCATCATCATCATCATCATCATCATCATCATCATCATCATCATCATCATCAGCGTAATCATGATGATGATGATGATGATGATGATTATAGAGTACATACTAAAAACCTCACAGTATTTTACATTTTTGTTGTCAAATACTGTTACATAGCATACAATTTGTTTTACAACGTTAAAAAACGAAAAAAAAGGATAAAAAAAGGAGAGAAACTAAAACAAATTCCATGAAGAGAGACACGCGAAGCATCCAAATAAAAGGAAAATAAAAAGAGAGAAAACTATGAGGAAAAAAAGAGAGAAAAGATGGCGCCTGTGATCTGCATGTAACTGAGCCTGGTGGGAATAAAAAAAAGAAAGAAAGACGAGAGGAATAAAGAGAAAAAAAAAAAGAAGAAAAAAAGAAGCTGCAACTATTGCAAGCATTAATTATAAGCTGCGTTGATGTGTGCACTCTCCATCTTCTTTACTAAGGCCATTGTCACATTGAAAAGCGTCTTGTCACGCACACTATCGGATGTTGGACAATGACGATTAGTGTGACAACAGCATTAGCATCCCACACTTTAGCTTCATACGTTGAAGACAGTTTTGGAGGGATGGGGTTGGGAGGAAGGGGGTTGCTTGGGAGGGTAGGGGCTCAGGGTGGGGATTAGGGAGTTTTGTTTTCAGAGTTCTTGAATATTCTTGTGGGAGGGCAGGATTGCCCAGTGGTTAGAGTGATGAGCTCGTGATCTGACTGCGCGGGTTCAAGGCACCACTGAGACACTCGTTCGAGGGGACTTTTCTTCTTAAGTTGTACACCATATTCGCTTCCTTCTCTGAAAGTCTATTGGATTTGACTATGAATCTACATCCCTCCAGGAAGTATGCCGAATATTTTGCGCAGACGTGAAATCCCATTTGGTCTTTTGGAAGAGAAGCAGTGAGAAGGCCATTGGTGCTGGTAGGAGCAGATGACCGAGCCCCTCCCCCCCCAAAAAAAAACAACCAAAAAACAAAACAAAACAAAAAAAAACAGCATGCCACTGATGTCGTCTATACAACATCTCGGGAAGTCAGAATGTGGCTACCTTAATGGCAGACAAACAGTCCATAAAAAAATTCTTAATTGGTGAACCTCAGAACTGAAGCTGAGGAACAACCCCCCAAAAAACAAACAACAACAACAACAAAAAACAACCAACAACAGATGAATGGAACATAATCCAGCCAGCTACCATCTTTTAATGAAGTTATCTTTAAGAAAAACAAGACAAACAAACAAACAACCGTCTGTGAGTATGATAACTTGCAATCTTTCAATGAAGTTACTTTTAAGAAAAACAAACAAACAAACAAAAACAAACAAACAAACAAACAAACAACAACCGTCTTTGAGTATCATAACTTGCATCCTTTTCGTCTCCAGTCTCTAATATATTTAAACCCCTTTTTACACTCTAGGATCTAAACTGCTCTTCATAAACACCCATTAAGCCTCCGACACACGCTCCGATTCCCATCATTGTGTCACAAAGAGGCAGACTAAACTTTGACATAAAGCCTCATTCCCTGAGAGAAGCCAGTAGAGAGGCGGAGAAGAGGGGAGAAGAGGGGGGGGAGAGGGCATACATCGGTTGTCAAGGTCTGGGCAGTACGGAAGCAGGGGAAGCAGATATACGGGTCATACTCCAGCTTTAGCTTCCGGGTCAAGCACAGTCTTCTGTAGAATGCTACCCAGAGCTCATTTTCCGAGATTTATTCAAGTATGAAAAAGATGCACCTGTAATAGTTGTTGGGACTGTGGACATTGAATAATGCTAGGTAGTCATGAGAAAGTTGGAGCAAATTAAAGAGGGTTGCTTGTGTTCTTAAAGCTTTGACCACGCATATCTATATCTATCTATCTATCTATCTATCTATCTATCTATCTATCTATCTATCTATCTATCTATCTATCTATCTATCTATCTATCTATCTATAATCATAATATTGTGGCTAGAAGACTAGCAGATTTAAAGGACTGTGGAGGAGGTACAGTGTTTTCTGAGCTATTAAAACAAAAATTAAACTGACCAAATTTGTGCAAAATCACACGAGTTGTGGGTCAGGAGCTAGTCTTTTACAAATAGTGCATTTTATTATTTTTGGGGGTGGAATGGTTTAGTTCTGTAAGCGATGTTTAGTTTATAGCAAAAAGAGTAAAATGGGCCAAAAAATACAGCTTGTGTGCGGCCCCTACAAACCCCTTTGTCTGCCTTCCGCTGCTGCCTGTGTGCCAGACACCACTGCAGGAGGAACACAGAGGGAATGTCCTCTTCTTCTTTCTTCTTCTTCTTTGTCTCTCTCTCTCCTCCCCCTCCTTCCCCTCCTCCTTCTTCTCCTCTCTTCTTCTCTCCTCCTCTCCTTCCTCTCTTCTCTTTCTCTTTTCTTCTCTCTCCCTTCTTCTTCTTTTCCTTCTTCTTCTTCTTCTTCTTCTTCTCTTTTCTTTTCTTTTCTTCTTCGTGATTAAACACTCAGACAGCAAGACTGTTGTCTGTCACAGGACTGAAAATGCGTTGTGCTGCTGTTAAGGGCATAGCAATGTTTGTCCAAAGAGTTCAATCCTGCAAGAACAAAAAACAAAATAAACAAGAAGCTTAAAAGAGGAAGAAGGACGTGAAAATGCTATTGTAAATGATAAAAACAAAACAAGCATACAAACACACCCCCCCAATCCCAGCAACACATAACAACCTTCCTATCAACAACCTTCACCTGGTGATTTTTCCCCTCACTCTGATTTCTGTTTGTACATGGACAATCACAGTGAAAGCCTTCAGGTTCATTCACTGTAAGAAAAGATGACCATAAGTCCAACTCTCAAACTGTTGGTTAGGTGGCTAGTCACCTTGATCAGATACACACAGGTGCCCAGCCCATCAACAAAGACAGCACAACTGACACCATTGATCCTGGATGGGCCACCAAATAACAACAACAAAAAATCCCAATCCCTATGGTCTCCACACACCACACACACACACACACACACACACACACACACACACACACAAAACACACACACACACACACGCACACACACACACACACACACACACACACACACACACACACACCACAGATTGAAGACATATCCCAGAAGAAGATCCTATTCCAATAGTTGTTTGGAAACTATTTTTCTCTAAAGCTGGTGATGGGAGAATGTAACTGGTATAATCTTTACTATTCATCTGTTTCTGTATTGGTGTTTGTATTTACCTAGTGCCTGTTTTGTTGAAGGAAAAACTGGAGAACTCTGGCAAGGTCAGCTATCAGCCATTAAAAAAAATCCACCAACAGTGTAGCATCCATTCTTTTCCCATCAAAGCCACATCTTCAAAGCTCCTTTCACACATCAGGGTCAGGTCAGGGTTGGAAACATCGCCATTACGCCTCTGCCACACACACACTCCCATTTCCCTCTGTCATTATGTCAAAGGCTGGCTGAATAAACTTTGACCTAAAAGCCCATTGCCTTGTTTAGGAGGAAGAGAAATTGGGTGGGAGAGGGACATGGATGGAGAGAGAGAGAGAGAGAGAGAGAGAGAGAGAGAGAGGAGAGAGGAGAGAGAGAGGAGAGAGAGAGAGAGGAGAGAGAGAGAGAGGTCCCCATTAAGCCTCTGCCACACACTCTGATTTCCCATCATTATGTCAAAGGCTGGCTGAATAAACTTCGACGTAAAAGACTCTGAATTGTTTGGGAGGCAGAGAAACTGTGCAGGAGAGGAATATGGGTGGAAAGGGAAAGGGGGGGAGGGGGGGGGGGGGGGGCGTAGAAAGGGTCTATGGCTCGTCAAGGTCTTAGCAGTAATGTGAGAAGGAAAAAGCAGAGCATTAACCACAGTGTCTTGTCTCTCTGTCTGCTGCTGAAATGGGAGCCAGACAGTCCTAGGAAAATGCTGATCATCTGGTGACAACTGGGTAAGAGGGGGGGGGGGGGGAAGGGTGAAGGTGAGATAGAAGGAAATGGGGGGGGGGGGGGGGGGGGGTTGCAAGAGCTGGTGATGAAGGCAGAAGGAAAA
>CM060325.1:8868462-8883462 GCA_030674155.1 Stramonita haemastoma | reverse complement strand
CTCCTGACGAGATGGCTTATCCCCTGACGATATGGTTTATTCCCTCCTGACGAGATGGCTTACCCCCTGACGATATGGTTTATTCCCTCCTGACGAGATGGCTTATCCCCCTGACGATATGGTTTATTCCCTCCTGACGATATGGCTTATCCCCCTGACGATATGGTTTATTCCCTCCTGACGAGATGGCTTACCCCCCTGACGATATGGTTTATTCCCTCCTGACGAGATGGCTTATCCCCCTGACGATATGGTTTATTCCCTCCTGACGATATGGCTTATCCCCCTGACGATATGGCTTATTCCCTCCTGACGAGATGGCTTATCCCCCTGACGATATGGTTTATTCCCTCCTGACGAGATGGCTTATCCCCTGACGATATGGTTTATTCCCTGACATATGACTCATCCCACTGAGGATATGGTTTATTCCCCTGACAATATGGTTTATTCCCCCTGAGGATATGATTTATTCCCCCTGAGGATATGGTTTATTCCCCTGACAATATGGTTTATTCCCCCCTGACGATATGGTTTATTCCCCTGACAATAAGGTTTATTCCCCCTGAGGATATGGTTTATTCCCCTGACAATATGGTTTATTCCCCCTGACATATGGTTTATTCCCCTGATCTTCTAAACCCCCTTCCCCTCCCCTTTGCCCCCCAAACCCTTTCCCCAATAATTTAATAAAAAAAACAGCCCAAGATAGAAAAAAGGGGCTGGCCCCCATCAATCAGGTTAAAAGGTAAAAAGGTGTCCCAAAACCCTGTGTGGTCGAAAGGGGGTGAGGTGTCAGAGACAGCAGCTTCTCAAAGGGGCCAGAATATTGAGGGCGGCGCCCATCTCCTCTCCCTCGCTGCTTTACCTTCCCTGCCCTTAAGAGGGGGGGGACCCCATTGACAGCTGGGTGGATAGGGGCACTGTATTGAAGCCAAGGCGCACACCATGGTCACCCATCTCTATCATCAATCAGACACCCAATAATACATAGCCTCTAGGTTCTTGTTTGGGAAAATTGCAAAAGGTGAAGAGGCCTTTGGGACAGCTTTTTGAAATTAATATATTTATTTATCTATTGATTCTTTTATTTCTAGGAAAATTTTTGGGCGTAAGTAGTATCTGCCGGCACAATGTTTGGTTGAAAAAATTTGAGGTCGTTTGGAAAGGTGTTGGGGGGTCAAACCACACATGCTGTTTCTGACATCAGGGACAGCTGGACAGGTCAGAAATGGAGTGCTGAGTCGGGGGGTTTCATAAATTTCATGGGGGATATTTTTTATGTTGGGGTGGGGGTAGGGTGGAAGGGGAGGGGGAAGGAGGATGGGGTAGATGTGGTGGGGGTTGGGGTTGAGGGTTGGGGTAGTGTGTGTGGTGTGTGGTGGGGGAGGGTGGGGGTTTTGTGTGTTGTGGGGTGGGGGGGGGGGGGGTGGTGTGTGTGTGTGTGTGTGTGTGTGTTGTGTGTGTGGGGTGTGTGTGTGTGGGTGTGTGTGTGTGCGTGGTGTGTGTTTTAACATCTATCCACTAAAAATGATACTTAGGTATGTATGTATGTATGTATGTAGTTTTGTATGTAATATATGTTGTTGTATGTATGTATGTTATGTATGTATGTATGTATGTATGCTTGTATGTATGCATGTATGCATGTATGTGTGTATGTGTGTGTGTATGTGCGCGCGCGCGCGCGCATGTGTGTGTGTGTGTCTGTGTGAGAGAGAGAGAGGAGTGTGTGTGTGTATGTGTGTGTATGTGTGTGTGTGGTGTGTGATGGTGTGTGTGTGTGTGTGTGTGTGTGTGTGTGTGTGTGTGTGTGTGATATGGTGGGGGTTAGATGGTACGAGTATGTGACCTTTATGAGGAATTTCTCTCCAGTCTGTATTATCTGCCAATGTATTCTGCCTGTGTACCTGTTGATCTCTCTTTCTTTTGTAAATGCATACTTATACGCACATGTGTGTATGCACGTGTACAGAGAGGCACAGAAAAATACACAGAGGCACACACAGGCATACAGACAGATGCATACACGCACGCCACGCACGCACGCACGAACACACACACACACACACACACGCACACACACACACACTCTCTCTCTCTCTCACTCTCTCACTTGCTCTCACAAAGCAGCCTTGAGCGTGGTTACCAAGTGGATGGGTGACCGTTCGTGTGCCTCGGCCTCAGTACAGTCCCCCAGTTTCACCCAGCTGTAAATGGGCACCTGCCCTCTTTAGGGTCAGGGAAGGTAAAGCAGCGAGGGAGAGGAGATGGGTGCCGCCCTCAATATGCTGCTTGCTTAGAGAAACTGAGGTCCCCTGGCACCTCGCTCCGCAACGACGTATCTCTTACCGTTGCTTTTTTTTTGTCGTAGATAAAAAAAATGGTGTTGTTTTTATTCCAATCAGTCGTTGTCAGTCTGCATTCCACTAATAGGTTAAATACTGTGTTTAGTGTTGTGGCCATTTCCACGGCGCGTTGTAATGCCATCCTATGCAGGATGAAAAATGTGCCTGTGTGTACCACTGTGTGTGTGTGTGTGTGTGTGTGTGTGTGTGTGTGTGTGTGTGTGTGTGTGTGTGTGTGTGTGTGTGTGTGTGTGTGTTTGCGTGCATGCATGCGGGCGTGCGCGCATTTGTGGTGGATGGGTGTGTGTGTGTTTCTATAAATTTCTGTCTCTCTGAATCTCACTTTCACATGTGCTTATTTATTAAGAAAATAAATGCGGGCCCGGCTCCCCACCATTTTCCCCCCAATAAACAAAATTTAGTGCTAATAAACAAGATAGTATACGCAGTCAAAAGGGAAACCCCCCCCAGCAACTTATCTATCCCGTATTGGCGACCATGGGGGCACCCCGGAAGACTTGACAGCCGGGTTCCCTCCATTCCTTTCTTTCTGTTAGAATCATAAAAAGATGCGAGTTTTTTTGGAAAAGAAAAAGCTCAATACAATATAAAGGTTAAAGAAAGGATGGATACACAGTACATGAACCCTTTTGTCATACCTACACGAGATTGTGTGTTTTGCGTTTGTAAGCATGCGCTGGTGTCCCACGCACCATGCGGGAGGGGAGGGAGAGAGAGAGGGGAGAGAGAGAGAGAGAGAGAGAGAGAAGAGAGAGAGAGAGAGAGAGAGAGAGAGAGAGAGAGAGAGAGGAGGAGAAAAAGAAAGAAGAGAGAGAGAGAGAGAGGGGGAGAGAGAGGAGAGAGAGAGAGACAGAGACAGAGACAGAGACAGAGGAGGGGAGAGAGAGAGTTGATTGTTTTGATTTGATTTTTCTTTTATATCGAGGTTAATGGAAAAGCAACTCTTGTGCCTTTTTTACTCCAGCCCCCCGTGTGTATGCAGTTTTGGAATGTCATCTTTTTCCTACCGGCACACGAGGGGCCTACTCTTACGAAAAGCGGAACGGGATTTAACATGTGCGCAAGAGGGTCTGCGTGCGTTCGCACACGGGGCTCGGTTTAAAGGTCTCATCCGAGGACTCGAGCACCCTCAGAGTAAAAAGCTGGGCACGCCCAACAAAAACCAACAACAACAACAAACCCAACAAAAAAGGGAAAAAAAAAAGAAGAAGACAGAGGAGACGACAGGCTTCAGACGGGACTGTCTGCGGGACAGCCAGACTATCAATATGTACTGGGGCAGGTCAAAAACAAAAAAATCCAAAAGATGGGGTGGCTTTGTTGTGGAAAATTTGAAAAATCGGTCATGCCGGAAGATTATCTTTTTAAGAATAAATTGATATAAAAACAACAGGGCCCGACAGATAGACAAACAGACACGCACCCGAGTTTTACAATTTCAAGGTAATACCTGAATTAGAACAAAAAATCTGATCTACACACAAAGCACGCGCGCGCGCGCGCACACACACACACCCCCACCCACACACACCCCACACACACACACACACACACACACACAACACACACACACCCACCACCCACAACACTCACTACTCTCTCTCTCTCTCTCCACACCACCCACACACACACACCAACCACACACCACACACACACACACGCACACACCACACACACACACACTCTCTCTCTTCACACCACACACACAACAACACACACACACACCTTCTCTCTCTCACACACACACAACAAAACACACACACACACCACACACACACACACCAACACACCCCACACACTTCTCTCTCTCTCTCACACACACACACACACCCCACACACACACAAACCCCCACCACACACAACACACCCACACACACACCACACACACACACTTTCTCTCTCTCTCTCACCCACACACACACACTTTCTCTCTCTCTTTTCTTTTCACCACAACCCACCCCAACACACTCACACCACACCCCCCAGGGGCCAAAGAAAAGAAAAGAAAATGAAAAAAAAATATAATGGAGGATATGATGATGTGGGGGTTGGAAGTGAGAATATGTAAGAATAAACCAAAAAATGTAAATTGCCCCCTTTCAAGCACTTTGGGAGGACCGTTTTTAGCTTTTTAAAAAACCTTCAAATTTTTAAAGGGGATTTTAGTAACGGCTCGAAAGAAATTCTCTCTCTCTCTCTTCTCTCTCTCTCTCTCTCTCTGCTGTCTGTCTCTCTCGTCTCTCTCTGTCCCCTCTTTTGTCTCTCTCTGTCTCTTCTCTGTCCTGTTGGGCTGTCTGTCTGTCTGCTGTCTGTCTGTCTGTCTGCTGTCTGTCTGTTCTGTCTCTCTCTCTCTCTCTCTCTCTCTTCTTCTCTCTCTCTCTCCCCCTCTCCCTCCCTCCCTCCTCCTCCCCCCTTCTTTTCTCTCATTGTTTTATTTGGCTATTGTCCATTCTTCCCTTTCCCATTCCTTCCCTATACCCTTTCCTCTCTTTAAAAAATCGCCTTCCCTTTTCTCTTTTGCTTGTCTGTTTGTCTGAAAAAAAATGGTAGGAATATGTTATGTATATATCTTTCATGGTTCTTTTTTCCTTTTTTTTTCTTTCCTTTCTTTCTTCATTTTTCTTTCTTTCTTTCCTTCCTTCCTTCTTTCTTTTGGCTGTTTTCCTTTCCCCTTCCTTCCTCCCTTTTTCCTTTCTTTATCCTTTTTTTTTCATCATTCCCCTCTTTCTTTTTTCCTTTTTTCTTTCTTTTTTTCTTTCTGTCGGTCTGTCTTCTTCTTCCTTTCATCGTTCTTTCTTTCTGGTATTTCTTCCTTTCTTTCTTTAATCATCTCTTCTTTCCTTTCTTTCTTTCTTTCTTCCTTTCTTTCTTTATTTTCTTTCTTTCTTTACTTTGTTCTTTCTTTCTTTCTTTCTTTCTCATTTCTTCTTTCTTTCTTTCTACATTTCTTTCTTTCTTTCTTCTTTCTTCATTCTTTTCTTTTCTTTCTGGTCTTGGTCTTCCTTCCTTCCTTTCTTTCTTTTTCTTGTATTTTTCCCTTTTTCTCTCATATTATCTCTTCTTTCTTTTGTCCTTTTTCTGTCTTCCTTCCTTTCCCTCCTTTTTTGTTTGTTTGTTTTTTTCTTTTGATATTTCTTTTGTTGTTCTTTTCTTTCTTCTTTTCTTTTTTTTTTTTTTTTTTTTTTTTAAAGACTTATGACTCAAAATTTGAAGGGGAAAGAATTCATGTAAAAAAATTTTTCGTCTCTCTGTCAATTTGTTTGTTGTCCTTCTGTCTGTTGCTTGCCCCTTCCCTATTCCTTTTCACTTTACAGCCCCCCCCCCTTCCCCTCTTTTTCAGTAAGTTTGCCTGTCGCTTGTCGTCTTTCTCCTGCCTGCCTGTCTGTCCGTCTTTCTGTTTTGCCTCTGTCTCTCTCTCTGTGCTCTGTCTCTTCTCTCTCTTCATTTGCCCGACCTTCTTTTTCAAAATGTAAACGGCTCTCTCCTCTCTCTCACTCTCTCTCTCTTCTCTCTCTCTCTCTCTCTCTCTCTCTCTCTCTCTCTCTCTCTCTCTCTCTCTCTCTCTCTCTCTCTCCCTGCCTCATTCTGTCCTTGGTCTCTGTCTATGCCTGTTTTTTCATTTCTCTCTTCTCTCCCTGTGTTTCTTTTCTCTGTTCAAAATCTATGGCCCCTAAATTCCCATTCCGGGAGTCCCAGGACTGGGTTCTTTCTCTGTCTCTCTGTCTTGTCTGTCTTGTTGTCTCTTCTTTCGACGGACTAAACCGGCCCCGTGTGCAACCGCCGCAAAAAACATCTTGCGCAAAATTAAATCTTTTCCGCTTTTGGCAGGGGGTAGACCATTGGGGCCCGGTTGGAACAGATGACAGATTTAAAAAACGGGCAAACACCAGGGATTGGATGAATTTAAAACAGTGCATTATGCTTATTCTATTATTCTCGATATAAAAGAATAAAAAAAAAAAAATTTTAAAAAAAATGGTCTAGGGGTTTCCTTCTCTTTCTCTCGATGAAAATTTTAGTCTGCTCTTTGGGGGAGCCCGGCCATCAAGGGCATGCCCATCCCTTTCTGTTGCAAGCCAAAAGGTGAATTCTGGAACGAAGGGGTGACAGCAAGCCAGTTTGCATACATTGTACACTGTTTAGTGAACAGTATTCTCCCCCATCGGGGGTTATGGTGAGCAAGAAAGTTTTGCCAGACTCCTGGGGCTCTTTCGGTGTGCTGTAGATAACTTCACCACACAGCCCGCAAGTATATTGGCACATCCCTGCAAAACTCCTCCTTTCCCCCCCCGCCCCCCCCGTTACCAATACCTCACCACATAACCCCTCTACCCCCATACCATACCTATTCACCTCCCCTCTTACCTTAGCTACCTCAACCCTCCCCTTACTATCATCCACAACTATCCCTCCCCGAAAATAACCTCCTTCCCCCCCTCCTTTTGCCTATAGCCCTGCCCGCCTACCATTTGACCTACTGGTCTCCTATTGCCCCCAAGTATTAATTAAACACACACAAAAATAAAAAACAAAAACGCCACATGGGAAGATAGACAACACATCTCCTCAAACTTAGGGGGATTTGAAATTAGGGTGAACCCCAAAGAGATCTCAAACTTCCTAACTGCACTATTCAAGTTCTTACCCTGCATAGTTTTACAACAATTTTTGAAATTAACAATTCCAAACTTTAAAGGTGTCTTTTCCTGTAAACAGTTCGAAATGAAAGGGCGTATTCTAAATCTTTGTTTCACCCTGTCCTTACCTGTCCCTGTTTCAGAACAGGTAAAACAGCAGTGTCTACAAATTACATAAAAATTTTTATGCTTTATTTCCAACAGAAACAAGCTTTTATCCATATTTCTGAATGATTTTCAAAAATGAAAAAAGGGAATATAAAATTTCTTATGATAGTTTGTTTAAGGGAAAGGTAAAATTGTCATAAGATGGAGTAAAGAGTAGGGAAGAGATAAGGATAGGTGGGGAAGGGTAAGTAAGGGGAGAAAGGAGAAGGGGGGTAAGGGGGGGGTAAGGGGGGGGGGTTGTTGGTTTTTTATCTCTGTGTGGGTTTTCTTGTGGTTAACTGTTTTGTTTTTGTTATTTTGGGGTTTTTTTAAATTTTTAGCAGTGGCAATTTCTTCACGTTGTAATTCCTTTTCATCTATGCACCTTATTTCCATGTGTTATACTTCAAACACCATATGTGTATGCCCAAACAGTTTTGGGAAAGGGGGAAAAAAATGTCAGAGGAGAGGCAGGGTGGGGGGTCATTGAGGGGGGGGGTGGGTAACTTAGGGTGAGGAGGAGATAGAATGGGGAGGGTAGTTTGGGGTGTGAGCAGGTCAGGGGAGGGTGGGGCAGTTTTGGGGAGGTGGAGCGTGAACAAATAAGGGAACGGACCATGGGTACGGTAGTTTATTTATTTAATTATTTATCAAATCTTTATTCATTTATATTGAGGATTAATGGAATAAGGCACTCATGTGCTTTTTTTTACATCCAGTCCCCGTGTCTTACGTGGTTTTGTAAATTTTGCCATTCTGTACCCACCAGCACACAATAGCCTACTCTTTCAAAAAGCAAAAACAGGTTCTAACTTGTGCACTAAAATGTTCTGCATGCGTTCGCACACGGGGGCCTTGATTTATAGTCTCATCGGAAGGACTTTTTGGGGTGACTGGAGCTGCACTGATGTTAACTCCAGATGAAAAACCCCCCTTGAACTGGGAGGGGAGGTAGGTTAGGGTGAGGATGGGGGCAGGGGTAGGTTAGTGGAAAGTTTTCATTTGTTATGTTATAAAGGGGGCTATATATCTTTAAAGTATCAAATTTCGTCGGAAAACAGTGGCCAATATAGTGTTTCCCATGCCAGCATTGTCGAGGAAGGTCCAAAATAATGTGTCTGCCGAGAATCATGCGCCTTCACCATCATCTTGAGGTTTTAACCAGTTATCCTTGCCATTTAACCGCTGGACTGCTGCTTGTAAGTGATTTGTTTTCTCCATGAGAAGGTGAATTTTGGAACAGTTCTGCAAAGGATTTGTCAGCTGTGCTGTGGGATATTTTTACGTGTTGACTAAATGCGAAATACGCACGGATCTTGACCTAGGCGTCTCATTCCAAATCCTAGTATCCAGACCAACACTTGATGGTCAAATGTTAGGGGGGGGGGAGGTTCAAAGGGGGGGGGAGGTTCAAACGAATCGAACCTGCTACTCCTCGCTTTCTTGACAGGTGTGTTATTCTAAACCATGACCCACCATCATGAATTAAAGACTATCCAGACGATAAACCATCTCAGCATACTTTTGTCTGTTACAAGGCAATAGGACCGACAATTATCTTTCATTATTATAGATTATGTCCAAGTTTCTCTTCTCTCTCTCTCTCCCCCCCCCCCCTTTCTTTCTCCTTTCTCAAGACCTCTCTATTTTCATATTAAAAAATGGGTGGCAGTATGGGTTAAGACATTCGCCTGCTAACAAGTAAAACCTTGAGGTTCTGGCTTCATTTCCTAGCTCGCTCCTTTCTTCCCAGTTAGAGGAGAAAAAAAATCGAAACTGAATGTCACTCCTTCGGGTGAGACTTATAAACCGAGGCTACCGTACACGAAAGCACGCAGAACTCCTTGTCTCACACGTTGGAAACCCATTCATCTTTCGAAAGAGTAGGCCATTGTGTACTGGTAGGAGAGCGAATGATACCCCCCCCCCCCCCCGAACTACAAAACCCTGCCACATACAGGTGTCCTGTTTAGACACTATCCACGAAGGTTGGGGGGGCGGGGGGGGGGGGGGGTATGGGTACTGTTGCATACGTAAAAATCTCATATTTGTGAACCTCGGATCTCTACTGAATGAACGAAAAAAACTAACCCCCCCCCCCTCCCCAACAAACGGAATCTTGGAATGGAGTGGAAATAGCAAATTGTATGTCTTTACCGGATAACAATACTGGAATCTTAAGAAAACAACAAAAATGCTCTGTGTTGCACACACATACACAGCAAACACTCGGTACTTGCGACTTACTCACCAGCCTGATACACGCACAAGCGCCCACGTACGCTTGCTCGCTTGTGCATGCACAATGCATGAACACACATACACACGCAAACGCACACACGCGGTCCGCACACTACCCTCCCCCCCAAGGGACACACACATGCGTAACAGATATGCAGACAAACATTAGTAGGACACAGTACAGACAGACAGAAGAGAGGACAGACCAGGAGACAGACAGCAGACAGACACCACCCACACAACACACACAACACACACACACACACACACACACACACACCCGCGCGCGCCCACAGGCAGCTGCAACGCGCGTGACACACATACACCGTACACACGCACGCGTGGCATGTGTTGTGTGTGTTGCGTAGGGCGCTATTCTCTACACAGCGTGTTTTCGTGTAATGTTCCAGTGATGAAAAATACGTTGAATGAAAACTACTACTACTACTACTACCTACTACTACTACTAACTACTACTACTATCTACTACTATACTACTACTACTACTACTTGCTACTACTGACTACTTATACTACTACTACTACTATACTTACTATATGCTGCTGGTGCTGCTGCTGCTGCTGCTGCTTGCGCTGCTGCTATACTACTCCTACCAAATACAAGAAAGAAGAAAGAGGGAAAGGAAGAAGAAAGAAGAGAAAAATACCTAAAGGTAATGAGTTTAGTAACAAAAACCTATCCAGTTATTTGATACCAACCCATACATTACATTCAGACATCTAAAAAAAACAACCCCACACTAAAAATCAAAGAGGGTTTTTGAAAAGCAGTGAGGTTTAAACTTTTTTGTGGATGTGGTGGTGGGAGGTCGTGGGGGCTTTACAAGGGGGGGGGGGGTGTTATAAAGGGGTGTGTAGTAGAGGATGGATGGAGGGGAGGAGGAGAGGGGAGGAGGGGGCTCATAGGAACTGAGAAGATACAATATCATCTAAGAACCATACAGGGAAAGTTTTGAAGAGGGAATGAAAAAGAGTGCATTCTGACATGAGCCATTTAGCTCTACCAATTGCCAGAAAACTATCCACAGTTGCTTTTGTCGGTCTGTCTGTCTTCTGACATTGTCTACTGTCTCTGTTATCTCTGAAATGAGAGTAATGGAGAGTAGTGATGGCATAAATACCTTAGTGATTCAGTTTCTTGTTAGCTTTCTTTGTTGTTGACGTTGAGTTCCTGTGTTTATGTTACACATTGCTTCATGTTCGGTTTTTCCCTTTTTGGTTTTGGCATGAGGGCCTGGTTACAAGAAGCCTTGGTTAATCAGTTACCCTTTAATTAAAAACAATCCATTTCGAATAACCCTTTTGCTTATTTCTTTGCCTCTGTCTTTTAATTGTGTGGTTAATTTGATTTCTTTGCACGATCTACATACATAACACGGATGACAACATTTACAAAAACTGCATACGCACGGGGACTGGATGTAAAAAAGATGCACGCGGAACTGGATTGTAAAAGAGACATGCGCGCGGCTTATTCCGTCTATTCCCGATATTAAAAGAATTGTGTCTAAATAACAAAAATCAAAAATTCATTCCCTTCAACTTCTAAAAAAATCTTTTGAGATTGATCTTGACACCAAATTCATACTAAACAACTCCCCCAAATTGAACTATAAGCTACCTTAGGTGGTCAGAAGGGGCAAAAGTCTCTCCAATGATGAAGGTGCGAGCTCTAGTGGGCCTCCATAGGAAACAAAAAAACCCCCATTGACACCACAAATCCCATAGATAGCTATCGGCTATTTATCTTGATTATTGTTCCAAATAGGTGTGTGTGCATGCTTTCTATTCCTGAATAAACACTGTAGTACCAATCCTACAGTGGTGAGAGCATGATTAGGGCTTGACAGTCTGACATATTTAATCCTCCCATAATTAACCCCTTAAACACAGTCACCCACCCACACAAAAAGAACAATGGACTTTTGTTCCATGTACCCAGATCTTCTTTTTTCCAAATTCTGTTTCATGCTCACTTTGAGAAGGAGGTGCATGGAGGATAACGGGGAAAAATGCTATGTGCACTCGTGTGTGTTTTCCGCCCTCATGTGGACCCGTTGCTTTCTCTTTTTCCCAATTTTTTATGGGAAATTTTTTTTTGTGGTTGGAGAGGGGGGCAGGCGTTGAACTTGGAATGGAATAACATCTTGATTAGCATGTAGGGTGGCTCATACCCCCAGTGTTAATTGAGGAGCAAGTTCCCCCCTTTTTTTCGCCAAAGACCCGAGGTTTCTTTGTTGTGGTTTGAGTTCATTTTCTCTGTGTTGCTCCATCCTTGCTATGGAACGGAGTGTGTGGGGAAGGCGAAAGAGGGAACTGATTACCAGGGTTTTCAAAATGGCAGGCGAAGGAGGAGGAGGATGAGGGGAGGAGGAGAAAGAAGAAGGAGGAGGAGGAGGAGAAGGATGCTCGAGGAGGAGGAGGTAGGAGTGAGGAGAGCGGAGGAGAAGGAGGAGGAGGAGGAGGAGGAGAAGAGAAGAAGTAGAAGAAGAAGAAGCTGAAGGAGGAGGAGCGAGGAGGAGAAGGAGGATGGAGGAGGTGAGAAGGAGGAGGAGGAGGAGAGAAGAAGAATAGACGAGAAGAAGAAGACAGAGGAAGAAGAAGAAGAAGAAGAAGATAGAAGAAGAAAGAAGAAGAAGAAGAGGAGGAGGAGAAGGAGGAGGAGGAGGAGGAGGAGGTGAGGAGGGAGGAGGAGGAGAAGAGAAGAAGAAGAAGAAGATAGAAGAAGAAGAAGAAGAAGAAGAAGAAGAAGAAGAAGAAGGTGGAGGAGTAGGAGGAGGAGTGAGGAGGAGGAGGAGGAAGAAGAAGAAGAGAAGAAGAAGAAGATTTCAAACGAAACGTGATTTGTTTCTTTCTTCTGTTTAACTTATACCCATGGAATACTGCAGGACCAATAAACGCATTTAATTGATTCATTTTCACTTGTTTCTGGCAATACTCGAAAACCTTTCAGCGAATGGTAGGTTGAAAATAAACCCCTGTGTGTTACAGTCATAAAAGCTTTCTTAAAACTTGACTATCTTTGGTAGATGAGCGAGGAAATTGGTTACAATCAAAAGGGAAGTCAGATACATGAAACATTGGCATAGATATATACTTTATGTAAGTGTTTCATTTTTCCTTTTTACACTAGAGGATTAGTTTATATGCCCACAGCTGTAAAACATTTAAACAAATGCAAACCAGCTTGACTTTTCTGTGCTTCTCCTTCATTAGCTTCCAACTAGTGAATGAGGTCAAATTCCAATAAAACTGCATAACAGACTTGGATGTAAAAAGAAAGCACATAAATGCTTACTCTTTTATCCTCGAAATTAAAAAAAAAGAAGAAGATTTTTTGGATAATAGTGGCAATGTACACATAATAGTAAAAAAACAGTTGGCACATAATGATGATGATGGTGATGATGATGATGATGAGATGATGATGATGATGATGATAATGATGTTGTAAAACGTTGATAAAGATGATAACATTGAAGACTATACGTCCATTATTTTCACATACAAAATGCTTTACAAAACAATTGTGACATTTTATAGTGAAACCAAACCTTGAGAAATCATGACATTGGTCAGCTATGAATTTATAATGGAGAAAAAAAAACATACAGCTTGACGTTTGAGATATTTTCCCCCCCAAAAATTAACCTTTAAAACCCACAGAAAAACTTATTTTCCAGCAAAAGAAAAAATTTAAAACCCCCTTTAAACACCAGGGGTTTTCTTATAGAAAAAAGCACAAAGGAGTAAAAACTCCACGTACAAAGATCTTCTCTCTTCAGCAAGCTTTCTCATACCCAACTCTCTTTCAAAAGAGAGCCCCCCAATATGGGAAAAAATGCATGTGCACACACATGTTTTGCCCCCATGTTTTGGGCCCTTTGCATTCTTTTTTTTTTAACTTTTTTTTCCTTTTTCTTTTTGACTTTGGGGGGGGTGGTGAGGGGTAGGGGGGGGGTGGCAAATCCTGTGAGCTTTTGGGGTGGATCAATGCCCGGGTGTTTAATGGAAGCAGCTCTTTTTAAAGTGAGGACGGCTTTGAATGTTTGTGGCCTCATTTTTTTCTCTGCGTGCTCTCTCTCTTGGCCATGATACCCATATATAGGGGCAGAAGGAATTTGTGGCTGAAGTGATTTAAATTTTTTTGGGTTTGGTCCTTTACTGGGTTTTTTCCAAAGGGGTCAACAATGGAGAGTGGGATGGGTTTCCCGACCTTTTTGTAGCCACTTATAAATTTGAAAAGGGGGCTTTTTCCCCGATAAAGGGCCCTGTGTGGCGGCAGAGCTAAAAACAACATGTTTGATGGGATTGGAACCACTTTCCTTCTTTAGATTGTTGTCTAAAAAAGTATGGACCAGTGTGTCAACAAGATGGATATTTTCTTTAACAACAGACCCACACCATCTTTCTATTTAAAAGCTGACCTTACTCCACGCATGTCAGGCATTAAATGTCTTCAGGCCCTTTTTTTCTTGTGACAGTGGAACACGTCTGTAGGAACCGCTTCTTTTTTTGCCCAAAAAAACTTTTTTTTGGGGGGCATATTGAGACTGAAGAACAAGAAGGAAAAGAGAGAAGGGGAGAGGGGAGGGAGAGGAGAGAGAGGGGGGGAGGGGGGTGGGGGTTGGGGGTGTTTTTCCCCGGGGGGGGGTGGGGTGTGTGTGGTGTGGGTGTGTGTGTTGTGGGGTGTGTGTGTGTGTGTGTGTGTAAAGGGATTGTTTTTACACATAGCGGGGAAAATTTTATTTGGGAAAACAAAAGCAACAAGAAAAAAAAAGAAATTGTAAACTCAAAGGGCAATTTCCTAGAAAAAGACTCCTGTGCAAAAGATTAAAAACCCCTTTGCCCCTAGCTTGGGTCAAGCCCTTATCACAGTTTGGCCCCTCTAACCACGAGGCCTGTGGTCTTAATTGTGGGCTAAGACAAAAAGTCAAAATCCAGTAACAAGATTTCTTTTAGACAGGCCAGTTAAAAAAAAAAAACAAAAATCCTGGACTTTTTAGACGCTAAAAAAATGCCCCGGCCCCCGGGGCAAGTGCAATTAACTCTGTCCTTTTATGCGACTTTTTAGTGCCCTCCCTTCATTCCCTGTTTTTTTTGTTTTGTTGATGGTTTTTAAATTTACAGGTCCCCCCCCCCCCCTTTACGCCGTCCCCCTCTCTTTGTCTCATTTTTCTCTGTCTTTCTCACTCTGCATCTGTTTCTGTTTGTTTCCCACCTCCCTGGTTTTGTCCGTTTTTCCTTCTGTGTCTGTCTGGATTATCTTTCCACCCAATTCTCTCTCTCTCTCTCTCTCTCTCTCATCTCTCTCCTCTCTCTCTCTCTCTCTCTCTCTTCTCTCTCTCTCTCTCTCTCTCTCTCTCTCTCTCCGTTTTTAAAATCATAGATGATTTTTTTAAAATTTTGGTGATTTGGGGGTTTTTTTTCACTGTTTTGTTTTTGATGTTGTTTTTTTTGTTTTTGTTTCTTGTTTTGTTTTACTTTTTACCTATCAGGGCAAGTGGCCGATGAAAAAAGTTCGTTTAACCCCTCTGTTACTTAAAGGGAAAAAAAAAATTATTATTCATTCTGTTCTGCCGTGTC
>CM060325.1:8853462-8855962 GCA_030674155.1 Stramonita haemastoma | reverse complement strand
ACGACAGCGTTGTTACATCATCCTCATCACCGTTGATTATCATGCAATACCAAAAAAATGTCTCTGATTCGGCGGCCCTAGTTGCTCTGGTCTCATGGTGACCTCACATTCGGTTTCTCCATACACTTCTGTGTCTGTGGTGAGTTTGTGTCAAAGCCTTTGGGGTTGGAGGTTCATGGGAGATGGTCCTTGGAGGAATGTTGTGGTGGTCACCACTTTTTGGTGAGTGACTCACTCAGTCTGGCTCCCTGACTGAGCTAACACTGTCGTTAAAAGGGGGGTTGGAAGGTGGTGTCCTGGGTATGTTAACTCAGAACAGGCACCACTGAACACCACCGAAGCGACCCAGCAGAAATGTATGTAGGGCCCACCTGACTGGTGGCCCCGCGGTAGCTAAACTTTGATGGACATCCTGTGGATTTCTGATCCTGATAAAGTGACATAACAAATCTGGGTGAGGCAGGGGCAGAGAGAATGAAATGAGCATGACGGGAACAGTAGGACTAAAATCGTCATAGAAGATGAGACAGTGCAAATATAAAAAACCCACCAACAACAAACAAACAATATGTAACAGAAAAAGAACATTTTTAAAAGTTTGGAAAAGCATATATATGCTCACTGTTTATCAATGTCTACCTAAAAGGAGTATCACGCTCTATGTAACATTTCTTTCTTGGGAAAACCTTCACCTTAGTCAACATCAAAAGCGACTCTGAGAGGGAAACAAATACAGTCGCAGACAGGAGAAGAAAAATATAACGGGTGGCACTGTTCTTGGGGCGACATGCTCTTCCCAGGGAGAGCAGCCTGAATTTCACGCAGAGAAATCTACCCTGACTTTAAGCTGTAAAAAAAAAAAATCATTTAAAAAAATCAATGTTTACCATCAGTACTGTGATCACGGCACGTTCCATGCAGGTGCTACGGGGCCTACAAGTACTGTCGCACGGAGATGGAGGCCAGGCAACACCTCCAGAGAGTTGACCGCAGGGTCTACGACCTCCTGGTGTACGTCTACACGAACAACCGACCCCAGCTGCCCAGCGGTCTGTCCGTGTGTCCCAACGCCAACACCATCGGCTAACTCACCGCCTGCCCGCCTGGCTGTCCTGAAGCTTAGTGCAGAGCTATCCGCTGTGGCTGTGTGGTTTTTGATGAGTTTATGTTGAACGTTGTTTCGTTTTTTTTGTATGTTTGGTTTTTGTTACTTCGTTGTTGTTTTGTGTGTTGTTTCGTAGTTTAGAAAAAAATAAAAGATTTGAGTGTATCCTTTTGGTTTGTTGTTGTTGTTTTTTTGGAGAGAGAGAGAGAGAGAGGAGAGGAGAGAGAGGGGAGAGAGAGAGAGAGAGAGAGAGAGAGAGAGAGAGAGAGAGAGAGAGAGAGAGAGAGAGAGAACGGATACAGGAAACGGATACAAATCCGGTAAATTCATTCAACAAAAGACCTCTACCTTACGTGAAGGGGTGTGTGTATACAATTTCAGACTTAAAGTGAATCAACCCACCTAAAAAATCAAAGGAAGCAAAATATTGTTATCACCTTTACAATTTCTCAAATCTTAAACGCTTTATACAGGCAACTGTCCAGTTTTTGACAGTGTTTGTGTATGTAAACGAATCTGAATCCCTATAGAATTTCGGGGCATTATACTTGGCCCAAATAATATTGTTGGAAAATGGACGGCACAACAGGAAATACTTTGGCATTCTTTGTTTTCATTACACAATGGACCAATCAGATCATTATCTTAATGAGATGTATTTCGCTTAAAGTTGCAGGCAATATAATACATCTCCATATGGAAATGTAGGTGGGTTGTTTTTTTTTAAAGAAAATAATCAAATAGGTATTTATATCAGTTAGCAAATAAGTTGTTGCCGTGGGTTCTTTTGCGTGCGCTAAATAATGATGTGTAACCAACAGGACCTCCGTTTATTGTCTCATCCGAAAGACTAGCACCCAGATCACCACTCATGGTCTAATGGATAAGGGAAAAGTTTTGGCCCCAAACAGGATTCGAACCATCGCACACTCCGACCCAGAATTTTCGCTTTCTAGGCAGGCGCGTTACCTCTAGACCACCATTACATCTTGGTTGAGCCAAACATCACCAAGCCCGAACTGAAAAAGACACTTATACATTGGTGACCCAGATGATTTTTTTTAGCAGTCTTGTTTCCTATCTGGCTGAACTTTTACCAGTGATGGGGACAGTTGACTACAAGATTTACTCTGATTGGATGGTTTTTCATTTCCCCTTAAACGATACCATATTTGGAATATGTCTGTCAAATTACAACAGCTTCTAACGTCTTCTCACTTGGACTTTTTCACAGAGATCAGCGGCATTATATAGCCCCCCAGCTAGATGGAGTGAATTATTATTAAACTTATACAGCCTCTGCATTACTACTAAAAGAGCTCTTTTTTACCCAACAGACTAAATCTTTACATACAATAGTAAAACTAAGTTGAGTTGAATTGTACATCTCCAGAT
>CM060325.1:8845962-8850962 GCA_030674155.1 Stramonita haemastoma | reverse complement strand
CCGCCCCCTACCATACCTCCCTCCCTCCTCCTTCCCTTGATTCTGCATCTCATTATCCCCAATCTTCTCTTTCCCCACCCCCCACCTTCCGCCACCCTTTTTCTCGTCCCCTGATTGCCACCCGTATCCACTCCCCCACTGCCAATTCTTTTTTAATTTCAAAGGTGGCGGCTTCTACATCCCAACTATTAAGCCCCCTTCCTCCCCTTCCCACCCTCCTCTTCTCTTTCTTCTCCTACCACCACTACCTCATCCCCTTTCGGCTGCACTCCTCCCCCCCACCCCTCCCCCCCAACTCTCACGCACCCTCTCCCTCCCTCCCTCCCATCTCTTCAGCTGACTTGCGTAAGGCGGTGGTGATGAGGAGGCAGGGGAGGTAATGTGCGCGCGCGCCAGTTCCAGTGCAAACGTTGCATCAGTTGGGGCCCACTACAGACATAGTGTTGAAGGATTGCTTGCTCCCCTGGGAGATTTGTCTTCATGCGCGGTTCAGTGTTTTCTTGTGGGGAAGCTCTTGAGTTTGTTGTTTTTCTGGACGATTTTTTTTTGCGAGGTAAGTTTTAGAAGTTGTGTTTAAAATTGTGATGGTGAAGTTAACTGGAAAGTAATGGGGGCTTTTGGGTTTTAATTAAAAATTTTTTTTTTTTATAAAAGATAACTCAGTTTGTAGTTTAAATGAAATACCATTACCAGAGTTTTGGAGGTTAAACTTTAAATGGTTACGTGATTAAAATAGCGTTTTATTTTGTTTTTGTTTTTGTTTTGATGCAACTTAGTTTGTTCTTTTACATAGAAAACATTTGTTTTGTTTGTTTTTATTTTCTGTTTTGTTTTTATGCAACTTTGTTCTTTTACTTTTTTAGATGGGCTTTGGAGAGAATCTTTCAATGGCTATATGAAAAATTAAGTTAAAAGTGGGTTTTTTATTTTGACAACTCAGTTTGTTGTTTCAGGGAAGTTTTTTTTTTTAAAGAAAGTTTAAATGGTTATGGTGAAGTTAACTGGAAAGCATTCTTTTTTGGATAACCCAGTTAGTTTTTTTTAACTCAAATCCTTTAAGTAAGTTTTGGAGGCTAATTTTAAATAGTTATGTGATTAAATTACATGGAAGTTGTTTTTTGTTTTGTTTTTGTTTTTATTCAGCACAGTTTTTAAAAAAAATTTTAACTGGAAAGTGTATTATTTTCTTATCATTTTGTTTTTGTCTCCATGCACCTTTGTTCTCTTACTTTTTTTAATTATTAAGACGGGTTTTGGGGGTAGTCTTTCAATAGTTATGATAAATTAAGTGAAAAGTGGGTTTTTATGACAAGTCATTTTGCTGTTTCAGCAAAAAAAATTAAAAGGTAAGTTTTAGAGGTTACCTTTAAAAGGTTCTGTGATCAAACTAAATGAAAAGAGATTTTTTTTAGACTGCTCAGTTTGTTCTTTATCTGAAGTGGGTTTTTAAATGTACGCTTTGGAAGTTATCATTAAACGATTAAAAAAAAATAAGTTCTTGTTCTTTATTTAACACTGGGGCAGCAGCCATTGTTGTCCCTCATATGAGGGACAATGCATTGCACTGCCATTAAGCGCCTGACAAGCCAGGCCTAATGTATCCAGTTTCGGCATAAGAGAGAATTGCTATCGTTGAAGCCTTTCTGGAAAAAAAGGCAGGACAATTGACCGAGAAGACAGAAAGTAGATAAGAAGGAGAGGACAAAAAGATAGAAGGCAGAGACAAAGAGAGGGATCGAAAAGAGGAAACTCCTAGCGCAGAATTTCAAGAGGGTGGGTGGGGGGGATGTTATATATACTGGAGGATCCCCAGCATACCCAGGGGGGATGTTGCAATTAACTGGAGAGTAATTTCTTTAAAGGAATGATTGTGGTGATTAGCTTGAGTTGTTATTCTTTTATTCATTACAATGGTGTTAGATGTCATTTTTAAATGGTGCCATGTTGAAACTGGGGTAGCTCGGTGGTCAGAGCCTTGCGCTTGCTTTCCCCAAATCAAGTTAAGCAGCGTTGAGCGTGGTTACCAGTTGGATGGGTGACCGTTTGCGTCATCCTCAACATGCTGACCCCTAGAGAAGCTGAGGTCTCTGACGCCTCGCTCCCCTACGACCACATAGGTTATGGGACACCTTTACCTACCTTTTACCTATGCTGATGATCTTATCTCAACTATACTTTACTGGTCACAAGGAGCCTCATCAACTGGTTTTGATTTAACATTTCTGTTAAAACGATTCTTGCAAGCATCAAGTTTTACGAGGTGACAGCCTTGATGGCCACTGTGGTCCGCAGGGCTATAAACAACAAGACTGGATTGTTAATCAGTGTTTTATTCATGCTACAAAACCTAGTTTTGTGATGGTAAGTTTCATAAAAATGGTGGATTTTCTTCCTGTCAAGACAATGCCAATGTGCAGACGACTCTTCTCCACCCCTTTACCTTCACCTATCCGGTAGTCCCGTGGACCGTTGGGGGGGGGGGGGGGTTGCAGCTAAGGTTAGGTGGTGAGTTTTGGCAGGTGATGCCAGTGTACTTGCTGTGGCTGGATCACAGACAGACAAACGTGTTTACCTTTGTAGCAAATTTGCTGTGGGTGGGATGGATAGGTGAGACAGGTTTCAGGTGATGCGTAGCCTCAAGCCATTTTGATGCTGATACTGCTCTGTAGGTAACTGGTGCGTTGGACAAGAGCTAAGAGAGTGGTCTGCTGGAATGCCGTTTGTAAAAGCAGTGGTAGTTTTAGATATGTGGATTCTGGCACCATTGTGTGTGCATATATATATATATATATATATATATATATATATATATATATATATATATATATATATATATATATATATATATATATCACACAGATATATATATATATATATATATATATATATATATATATATGTATATCACACACATACACACACACACACACACACACACACACACACACACACACACATATATATATATATATATATATATATATATATATATATATATATATATATATATATATATATATATATATATATATATATATATATATATATATATATATACACACAGTTTTCCAAATAAGCACATTCCCCTTATGCTGCTGTGTCAATGGTATAACCATTTAGTGGACATAGCAAAGTTTGTGTGCTCTTTCAACTGATGGTCAAAGTGGAAATGCGAGAGGTCCAAGACCTTAACATGGCGTCTGTGGTCAGCAGGGCTATAGATAATCGGACTGGACATGAGACATTAAAGACTTCAGCTTCTCTGGGCCATCATCTCAAAAAGGAGCCAATCTGCTCTTTCTTGATCCCTTCCCTTCCTGATCTCTAACAAGTCTCCTTTCTATTTTATTTTATTTTATTCTTCTATATCGGGGATTATGGGATAAGCACTCTTGTGCATTTTTTTACATCCAGTCCCCGTGTGTATGCAGTTTTGTAAATGTCATCTGTTCCCACCGGCACACGATGGCCTACTCTTACGAAAAGCGGAACAGGATTTAACGTGTGCGCACGATGTTCTGCGTGCGTTCGCACACGGGGCCTCGGTTTATAGTCTCATCCAAAGGACTTTTGGGGAGAGTGGAGTCAGCACTGATGTTAACTCCAAGGGGAAAATCCCCTCGACCGGGAATCGAACCCGGATGGTCAAAATGCGAGTGCAATGTTCTGACCACTAGGCTATCCCTACAGAATGGTTACGACTGTACTCAAGTCAAGGCTACAAAATTAGTCTCCGATCCACGGGAGCAACCACGCTGAAAAGTGAGTAACCTTGGCTCCCCCCAAAAAGCAAGAACTGCAACCAACGGCGGCATCCCTTCACCCCATTGGATGCACCTGTGCTGAACAGATCAATAGACACATTTCTGAAACTACGTAAACCCAGGTCCCCTGTTCGATAGCTTGCGTAAAAGGAAGCAAACTGGTGGCAGGCCTGGCTGCCATAAAGTGTGCAGGAATGTCTGTGTAGCTGACAGTGTGAAGCCATCTTCTATACATGTCCACTGGCTCAGGGGACGTCTAAACGTCCACCCACACATGTCCTCTTTGATGGCTTATACTGTCGCCAGCACAGGTGTGTGTTGTAGTGGAGGTAACAGGTGCGACAGTTAGTTTCCTTGACGCCTACTCTCTCTCTCTCTGTCTCTCTGTCTGTCTCTCTCTCTCTACTTGAGCTGTGTGGAGGAGAAGGGGGGAGGAGGAGTTGGACCTTTAGGAGAAGAGAGAGGGGGCACACTAGGACATTAGATAGATAGATAGATAGATAGATAGATAGATAGATAGATAGATAGATAGATAGATAAATAGATAGATAGGTTGATAGATAGAGAGAGAGACAGAGACAGAGAAAGGTGGAGATAGGTAAACTAAAATGTAGGACGAGAGAGAGAGAGAGAGAGAGAGAGAGAGAGGGGGGGGGGGTGGCTGGTGGACAGAGATACTACGCCAGTACATTCACTTTCCAAGACTTTATCATGGTTTTTGTTTGAAAGCTTACAAAGGAACTGCTCACAACATAGTAGTAGTAGTAGCAGAAGAAGAAATAGTAACAGCAAAGAAAAAGAAAACACAAGAGGACAAACAACGGGAGAAGGAGACAGATTGTGTGTGAGGTGAAGATGATGCAATCTTGCCTGGCCATGTTGTTCGTCAAAAAAGATTGCATACTCATCATGCTATGGGCAGAATGATAAGGCTTATAATGTTAACATTTTCTAATAAAAAATATGTCATTTGTCAAACTTTTCAATAAATACTGAATTGTAAATTTGAGACAGAGTGCACGTAAAAACACGTAGGGAAAGAAAAGAGGTATTACTGTTCGTGTTTACTGTGTCTACAAATAAGTACTGCTTGAGAATGCCAATTAACAGCTGTAGAGTGGAGTGGAGTGGAGTGTAGTGCGTTTTGTCGTAATGCCTGGTATTGCATTGCATTGTATAGCATTGTGTTGTATTGTAGCCAAGGCATATTAATTTTTGTTTGTTTGCGTAAAATCG